>PVKS010008717.1:0-67100 GCA_004027875.1 Aplodontia rufa | reverse complement strand
AAAAAAGAGTTGTTTGGTACAACTTGACAAGGGGCCTGGACTATTGTTGACATTCCCTTAATCTAATAAACTGTTCCAGAGTCAAAGAAAGGAAGCTTTTGTTTGAGAACCCTGACAGCATTCTAAGTGTTGTATCCGGACACTCCTAACTAGAACAGCTGCCCTGATGCTGCCCGACTGTGCATTCCCCGTCATTCCCTTCCCTCCCCGCCCACTCCTTTCCTCCTTCTATCATGGATACACTTTTTATTTCAAATAAGTTAATTTTCAGACTTGATCATTGAATGAATTAATGATTAGAAAGTCATCTCGATTCTTAAAATTCAATCAAAAATTTTATCAGCAATTAAGTGTCCAAGGCCCTAAAGGACACAGCATCTGAGTACAATGAATTCTGCTTCATGCAGACCTCTAAACTTTCCTTGCACCTGTCGCGTTCAACCAGCGAAGCGGCAATAAGACATGTACACGCTTGTTGCTTGCGGAGATCTCTTTTTATTCAGGAAGTCAAACAGCTTAAATAGTAAAAGTGAACCAATCTGTAGGCTGTTGCTATGAGGAAGAAAACTCTGCTGGCTCCTATTGGTTGTCCCTAGGTGGTCAGATATTGCAAGCATACAAACCAGGAACAGCGCAAGATCAGCTGACCAGGCTTGGCCAGCCGCCAGCCTCCATCTTAAAGCTGCCGGCGTGGCCCCCAGGTGCCACCTGCCACATCTCCCCCTTTTTGTTTAACACAAGACCGTGCCTGTCTTAGGTTGCCAGGATAGAACCACATTCTTACCCGTCATCGGGTGTTGAAGTACAACTTCTTCAAACCCTGTCTTAGGTTGATATGTGCTCTTCCTGGTCTTACCCGACTATTCTGAAGTATGGCATGCTCAGCCATACTTCAAGGGAGTGGCCAGCATCAGTGGCTAGCAAAGCTTGGTGTAGAATTGCCGTCCGTTTACGCGGGTTACCACATAGCTTACCCATCCACCACACACCGATACCGGATATTCAAGAATTTGTTTGCTCTCCCTAAGTTTTTCCCTCATGTCTAATCACTTGGAATTCTAGCAGGAGCGTACCAGAGCCCATATAGGTAAGGTCCCTATTGGGAGGGGATTCTTTTCATTGTTCTTACATAACTCCTCTCCTAAATGCTCCCATTGAGGGATATTCAAGAGCCCCTTTTCTAAGAACCAAGGACAGCATTTCTCCACCATTTTGAGGAACGCTCGGGCAACGGCCATTTTTAGAGGTGTTCCATTCTTTTTTAACAGCTCCTTCAGAGGCTTTCCATTCTGATCCGCGATATTTCTGATCCCATTGTTAATCTTAAGCCCTTCCAAGATAGCTATCACAAAAATACACAGAAACCAAATACACAACAATACCATAAACACACAGAGTTACAACTTGACACAAATTTGTCTACTAAAGGACGTCCGACGCTGTCTTGCAGCCACTTGCTTAGTCCCTCAGTGGAGACTCTTCCGTTATCCTCGAGGTCCCTACTCCTGTTTAAACAGGGTCTGCTGGTTAAATTTAACTTAACCACTAATACTTACAATTGGTTTTTGCGCTCCCCATACGGGCCATCACTTGACGCGCTCGACCAGCGAGGCGCCAATAACGACACGTACACGCTTGTTGCTTGTGGAGATCTCTCTTTATTCAGGAAGTCGAACAGCTTAAATAGTAAAAGTGAACCAATCCGTAGGCTGTTGTTATGAGGAAGAAAACTCTGCCGGCTCCTATTGGTTGTCCCTAGGTGGTCAGATATTGCAAGCATACGAACCAGGAACAGCGCAAGATCAGCTGACCAGGCTTGGCCAGCCGCCACCTTAAAGCTGCCTGTGTGGAGTGGCCCCCGGGTGCCGCCCGCCACAGCACCTGCACTGAACAGTCACCTGGAGGTAACTACATGTACTTTGCCGATACTGAAATAGATACATACAAAGTGCTTGCTGCCAGGTGGAAGTCTGCCTTCCTGTTAGTGGTCAGCTCATCTTGTATAGAGCCATTGACTCCATCTCAAAACCCCAAGAGCTGTTGACTTTGAACTGAGACAAACAATAAACATTCATGTCCTTACGTAAAAATTAAATATTCCACCTGCTATCTTCTTTTTATTCCATTAGCGCTAACTTCTCAAAGGCCACATATCTCTAACTTTCTGATGGATTTTATACTTCTGTTTTAGAAAATTCTTTGGTGAAAAGCAATTTTCCATATTTGCTAAGAGTCATCTTTGAAAGGAAGTTCAAATTCCACATCATTTCAAGTGAGGGTCCACCACGGTCCAGGTACAGAGCTGGAAGCTTTATGTGCATTAAGCTGTGTAGCTCCTGTGAAATGGGAATCATTATCCCCTGGGTACATGCAGAACTGAGCTCAGAGAAATCTAGAAATGTGCCCAAGGTCAATTGTTCTTGACCAGTCTCCAGCTGCCAGTGGAGAGTGATCGGTGGACGTTGTTCCAGTCAGCTGGTGTTGAGGACATGCCATGTGCCAGGCCCTGGGCTAGGCTCTGGAGCCAAAGGCAAATAAAGCCTGTCCCCTCCCCCCAAGGCCCCTTCTCTTCCCTGCTCACAGCTCATTAATGGATTTCCTACCACCTTAGATAAAATCCAGCTCATTTGCCTTGACCTTCAAGGCCCTTGCATGCCTTGCCCAGCTCCCTCTGGCTGCTCCCCAGTCTCTAACCTGGGCTGCAGTCAAGCTGCACAATTGGCACCTCTACAGATGTGTCACTCTGCTGGACCACACCACAGAGACATGGAGGGAGGATGCAAGGGACAGTGTGTTCAGGGAGCCAAGGAGGTCCCTGCAGTGGTGGTCCTGCCTCAGAACATGATAGCAAGTTAGTTTGAGACCAGATGAGAAAGGGCATTGCGTGCCTCCTGAAGAAGGCTATGGGTTTTATCCGTAAATGACAGTGAGCCCGTGGGAACATAACTGCTATTTCTCCAGGCCTTCACAGCCCACAGACCAGAACGAGTTCCTCAAAATTTTGATACCCCAAATTTGTGAATTCGTGAGCCCACTGTCACTCTTGCCAATTTCCCACATCGTTCAAGCCTCTGTCAGTTTTCCCTGGAGGAACAGGGCAGAATGGAGATCTGTGCTCTTCTGTGCCCACGGATCAGCCTGAGCCCTGGGCAAAGTAAAAGCTACACATTAGAAGCCCATCAATGTCTGTATGGAGTGGGGGGCTGAAAGAGATTCCAGGTTTCAACTCAGCCTTATCTTGGGGCACACCTCTGCTAAGTCTCTGAGCCTCCAGGTGGTGTGATGAGTCTGGTGGCAAGTTTAAGACTAAAGATAGAGGGTAGACAAATGATTAGGGGGCTACTGTGGAAGTTTCAGAACAGTAATTGAATCAGTAATAAAATGGGAGTGGTAGGAGGTAGAATCAGATATTTCCTTCCTTCTTCCCTCCTTCCCTCTGTCTCTACCACTGAGCTATCTCGCCAGTCCTTTGTATTTTGAGACAGGGTCTCACTAAATCACAGAGGCTGGCCTCCAACTTGCAATCCTTCTGCTTCAGCCTCCTACATAGCTAGAATTTCAGACATGTGCCACCTGGCTTAGAATCAGAAATGTCCTTATCTCAGAAGCCATTGTGAGAACTTAGTTTGGATAATGAGGGCATAGGAGATGCCAAGGGCCAGGAAAGAGGGATAAGGGCAGGCGTTGTGGCAGGACAAGTTCAGTTTATCCATACTGACCTTTGAGTTCTGAAGTGCATGGTGGGAAGTATCCCTGCCATCCACCAACCCTAAGGGCTAGAGATGAAGATTTGGGCATCATCAGTGCATTTCAAAAGATTGCACTGGCCCTGTGCCTCCAGCCTGGCCCCACCCATTCCATTCTGCTCACTGCAGCAGATCTGATCTCTCTAAAACATCTTTGGGTACCTGTTGCTTTTCCTGGGCAGAGATCTCCAGTGACTCTCACTGTCTGGAGAATGAAGATCTGATCCTCCACCCCCATTGTTGAACCCCCTTCATCTGATCCCTGCCTTCCTGGATTGGGACTGTGCTGGGCAGAAGAGAGAGGGCCCCGCTCATACTAGCTTAGGTTTACTGGCAATGCAGTCAGGTGAAATTTAGGGATGTGCCTGCCACTGGGATGCCTTCTGTCTCTTTCTCCTCTTCTCTGCATGTGCAGTTTCATCCTCTTAGCCCATTTTGTTCCATCCGGAAGGAAACCTAAAGATGAAACGGTTCCCAGACTTTAAGTCTCCTGATATTTTCACCAGATGGGTAGTGTCTTTTTCCTGCTTGGATTAGGGGTCTTGTCCTGGCCCAACCAGCAATGGCCATGAAGGTGGGCTCTGAACCAGATGCATGGAGTGAAGATGGAGCTCTCTTGTGAGGGGAGGGGTACTGCGGTATGTTACATATGACATATACATAAAATGTGGGCATTGTGGCACATTGGTATTGCTTCAGCCCTGTCCTCATTCAAAACTCCCTGTCACCATGCCCAGCTCTCTTTGTCTCCCTTAGCTAAGTGCCCATTCCTACCCTTCTTCTTGAACTTCATTCTCAAGGTCCAGCCCTGATTCTCTATCCCATCTTTTCTCTTCCCCACCCCCATGAAGTTGTTCCCAGAACACACCTGGGCCACAGTGACTTTTCTTATTTTGACATAGGAGAAAACCAAAGGACAAAGAGATGGAATAACTTGCCCAGGCTGCAAATCTGGGGGCCAGGAATAAGAGAGCAAAGCAGGTGATCCATCCCCAGGGCTCTGGGGTGTGTTACACTGTTGCTTTGTGTGTGGTCTTCCCACCAGACCCTGTCCTCCTTAAGAATAAGGACCTGAGCCTTCCTCTGGTGCCAGCAGCCCGTGTCTGGTGAATGATTTGGTCACAATGATCACCGGAAAGGGCGCCTTCACAGTTGAAACCTTTCAAAACCCCATCCGTTCGTGGGCTGGGGCACAGGGTCTTTTTGTACAACTTAAGATTCTGTGGAAAGTGGAATATTTCTCTAACAGGGATGGAGTAAAACAGATACTAATTGTAACACAGATGCCATCTTTTTCTAATTCTCCAGTCTCCTATATGCAGATGAGCATCCGCAGCAGCCTGCAGCCAGCTCTGAGGGTTTCTGACAGCAGCGGTGCACCCACCCTCCTGCCTGGCTTGAGAACGCTGTGCACCTCCAGACCTTTTGTTGTGCTGATTAGAAATGCAGGCTCTGCTGCTCACTCGGGAGACCCTCCGCTCTGTGGCTCCCAGGCCGGAAGTGCTTTCCCTTCCTTGGAAAGCTGTTGAAACGTGGGTTTCTAAGTTAATTGAGGTTCCCAGCATGTCTGTGGAGCTGGCTGTACGCCTCCAGAATGTGTTTTCCAACCATCTCCTGGGCTCTGGCTATTCCAGCCTGTCAAGACCAGACCTGCCAGGGTGTATGGAGCTGCAGAGATGTTCTTTCCAGATTCAGAGTGACAGTCGGGGTTTACAGAGCCAGGCCTGGCAAGCTAGCACCAGTCATGGTCATTGAACTGGTCCTTGGGTGTCGCCTCTCAAGAGGACTAAAGAAGCCTGTGGAAGGCAGCGGCCAGGCTTTAACAAGCACCAGGCTGCTTTCCTCACTTCTCCCCAAACCCTGGCCTTTCTGTGCTTTGTGCATCTGATCCTGAATGTGAAGTCTGCTTTGTAGGGGGAGGGGAGCAGCAATATTGGGGGACGGAATCCAGGGCTTCATGCACGCTAAGTGGATGCCCTACCACTAAGCTACACACCCAACCCAAGTTTGTTTATTTTATAAAATAAGATTAGTAGCATCCTGATATGGCATTAGTGCTGACTTCTCTGTTGGGTATGTTCCAAGTGCTTTACAGATATCCACTCATTTAATCCTTACTAGCATCCTGTGACATTATCTCCATTTTTCAGATGGGGTACCTGAGGCTTCATGGAGAGTTAATGTCACTAACCAAAGCCACACAACTGTTCAGTGGCACAGTGGCCTGTGGATCCAAGTGGCTTGCTGGCCTGAGGTCTTTAATACTCTGAACTCTCAAACACTGTGCTGTGGTATTTGTTGATATCAAGATTATTAAAATGTTGGCAATGGGAAATATGTAGCTGGACCCAGATTTTCACAAAAAAGGATCAATTACAGTAATTTATGCATTTTATAATCCTTCAATCCGACGTCAGTTTCTCCGTAAACTTACCTACATCTCATCTCAGACCCCAATGCTAATGATTGGGACTAACTAATTTCAGAAGTAGAAGCATATGAGTGGGTAGCTGTGATATGGGAGCTACTACCCCTGCTGATGATACACTTCTACTTAACACAAGGTGTCTCTTTTTACACCTCCCCCACCAAAAGGACTGCCTCCAAATGCCTGGTGGGTCCAATTCAGGCAAGCCTTGGGGATGACAGTATGGGAACTACTTGGATCTTCATTCTGTAGTGGGTAGATTGAGTCCCTAGAATGAACAGCAAGACCCATGGGCAGAACGTTCTCGATTCAGAGCCAAGCAGCTTCCCTTCCTCCAGAGATTGAGCCCCACAGCTACCATGTGGGGTGGAGCTCAGGATGGCAAGAAGTGTGATAGGGCAGCGAAAGCCCACCAGTAGGAGTTACTCCTCTCCTGGCCACCAGCTCCTCCCTCTTCAGATAAGAATATGAGGAAACAAGGAATCAGACTCTTTTCTAGGAATGTGGTTCATATTCAGGGCACAAGATAGAGAATCTGCTTGGAGAAGAAGTTGCACACTACATTGCGGTCATTATTAATACGCACAGCGTTCAGGGGAGAAGCTGGTTATTCAGGAGTTCTCTCACTGTCTCTTGCTGCCTGGTGGTGACAAGCATACAGTCCACAGGGCAGTGCGTGTTGCATTTGCATTCAGTGTACATTGTCCAAGAGTGCCGGCAGTGCCACCGCCCTGTGCTGGCAGAGGACACAAGTCAGGGATGACTTGTGTCCAGGAAGTCTTTGAGGTACATCAAGTTCAGAAGACATCTACAGAAACAAATGTGACAGAGTTGGCACACTTGTGGTAGGAGAAAAGGCTCCAGGAACCAGGGCAGATTTGAGTGATGTACTGATGTGCTCAGTTTCCCAAGACTGGATGTTACTGGGATGCTCTGTTTATGTGCATAATTCTAGTCTATGCAACAGTATCAATGCATGTGAATATGTGAGTAAAAACTTATCTTTTCTACCCTTCCATCAGAAATGTAGTCTAAGAAGAGCAGGATTCCTGGGATGTTAGTAGAATCAGTTGGAAGGCAGATCAACGAGAGAGGCCACACAACTGGGGGGAAGCCTTTGCTGAGGGAGGGCAGTGCTGTTATGTTACCTAGAATTGCTAGAATTCGCTTTGTAGCCAAGAGCTATAAAACTAACCTAAGCCTTGATTGAAATGGTTGCATTTCAAGGAAAATATGCAAATTCCTCCCACATGGCAGCAGCAAAGCTAACGGTTTTGAAATCGGGGTTTGGGGAAAGCCGACAGAATTCTGCCAAATTTCACAGACATGCGTGACATGTTCCAGGAACCAGGAATCTCATTTCTGGTTACCAAGGAGCACAACTGTCAATCACAGGCTCTCAAAGTATGAATAGATACATTTTGCCTAAGCTTCTTTTTTTTTAGAGGTGACAGAGAAGCAATCTTTATTTAGTTTTTCATGTGACTTTCATTCTTTAGACACTTCGTTGTGTACATGGTGCTGGGGTTTGAACTCACGTCCTCATGCTTGCCAGGCAAGCACTGTAACCTCTGAGCCACCTCTCCAGCCCCTTGCCTAAGCTTCTTATACCTCACCCCTCAACCATGGGGTGAATGGCAAAATGGAAGTTGTCGAGATCAAAGTCGTAAAGTATAGGCAGTTGGGAAACACATTAAAGTTGTGTTAATATATGTGATTAAAGCAGTAAGTAAAAGTTCTAGAAGGCAGCCATCGCCTCCATATAACCACAGTTTAATCCTGAGCTGGCCATATGTGGGGACTCTGGCATTCTTCTGGAGGTTGTTTAGGCTCCAGTAGCGAACCTGCTCATTCAATTATATTAGAACCAGCCCTCACTAGCTTGAAATGAAAAGCCCTTTGTAATCGTTTGCTCAGTGGGACCAACCTCCTTTAAATTCCTTCTTTCCCTCTCTCTTCTCCTTCCCTTGTAAAATACAAGTCTAGGCAATTGTGTAACCAACCTCTTAACTTTTCACAAATTAGTGGGTACTTAAGGGCATATGTTTTGAAGTCTAGTCCTCCATTTGGGATGGTCAGTATCGGAAAAGTCTCCTTTTACCTCCTGCCTAGGTACCACCTAAAGAGTACTACTCCTGTCTGGGTACAGACTCTGAAGATAGTCCCTTGTCTCCTATAGCACTCTCTCCATGGTCTGTGCAAGAGAGGAGGGTTAGGCAATAATTATGGATTTTCCTCTAAGAAGTCAAGATAGAAGTAACAAGAAATGGGGCTGGAGCAGTGGCTCAGCAGTTGGAGTGCTTGCCTGGCATGTGCGAGGATATGGTTCAAGCTCCACCACCATATATATAGCTAAGCATTGGAGAACAAAGGCCAGATGGAAAATAAATAAAATTGATTTTGTCTTTCTTTTACTTAAAAAACAAAAGTCTCAAGAAATTGATATTTTCTTTAAGAGAGAGGGACAGTGAGAGAAAGAATCAGTTTTATTTAGTTCCTCACATGGCTTTCATTGCTCCAACACTTTGTTGCGTACATGGTCCTGGGGTTTGAACATGTGTCATCATGCATGCCAGGCAAGTGCGGTAACCACCAAGCCACTGCTCCAACCCAGAAATGCTTAAAAAACAACAACAACAACAATCTTAATTGTTATAACTGATGCTGAGAAAGGGGTTGCGGGGTTGTGGGAGGGGGCAGTGATCTGGGTGTTGGGGAAGGAAAATGCCAAAATAAATAGGGGAATGGCTTTTGGATGTGAGCAAATGAGTTTCCTTGAAGGATTATATGAGACCTGTTCTATGTACTTAGATCTCTGTTTTCAGAGCTCAGAACTACAGGAAGAGGCCCAGGGATTCTGTGAGGCATGCAGACTGCCTATCAGAGGAGCTGGAGAGGGGCTTTAGCCACAGTATTAGCTAGGACTTGATCAGCCTCCTTGACAGCAACTCCCCAAATCACAGGCTCATGAAGATGGATTACACAGAAGACCTGGGACCAGTAATCCAGGGCTGGTGTGTTAGCCCCATGATTACCAGGGACTCGGCCTCATTTGGGCCTTCTGCACTACCATTCCTAGGCTGTGGCTTCCTCCTCTTGGTCCAGATGACATCAAGGCCCCAGCCATCACAGCTAACCTCAGAAGGCACACCATCTCTGCAGGTTACCCTTCCTTGGCCAGACCTTAGTTATGTGGCTACATCTTCCGATGAGACAGAGATTGAGGAATGTCATCTTTTGGCTGAATGTTAACATGCCCGGCTAAAATAGGACATCAGACAATTTGAGAGAAGGGTAGAATCCCCATAACTGAGAAAAGTCATAGGAATTCCTCCATGTGTTCGTGCGGTAAATACTGAGGACCAATATGTTCAGGCACCGCTCAAGGGCAGAGGGGTGGGGTGTGCAGGGGAAGTAAATGGGTCTCTGGCCTAGCAGGAGGCAAGGCAGACAATAAGTGACAATCAGTTGACAATCTATGTTCTATACTCCGGTCGTCAGATGTACCTGTGCATAATTAATGAGGGGAAGCAGGCAGTGCCAAACATCTCTGCATGAAGCCCCCACACATCAGGACAGTCAGCCTTGCATCTCTTTGATACAAATTCCATTCATCAAACACTCCCAGCTCCCTACTTCAGCTGCCTGCCCTGAGAAGGGTAGGGGAGAAGTCAGAGAGGAGCCCCACCCTGAAATCTGCCCCTGAGTCATTCCTCAGCCAGCACCCGCCCGTCAAGAGCCACCTCAGAAACAGTAGAGGATTAGAGTCCAGCCATAAAACCCCCGGTGTGTTTTTGTTTTCTTGGTGAAGGATTTTGGGCTCTTACCTTGCTGAGGTACTAAGTAGTATGGTGAGGAAGGATTTTATGGCTCCCACAGGCGGGCTGATGGAGGGCAGGCTGGGGAACTAGGGAAAACACAGGGACACTGCCTTTCCTTCTCACCTGACCAGCCAGTGGCCCCGAGCCTGGTTTGCTAGGAACTGGGCAGGTGACCAGGTTGAGTCCATAGGTTGTAAATTGGTATGATTCTAAATTAAATCTGGAAACAATGTCACCCACCCACAGCTTCCTGCCGTGGCTGCTGTGCAGTGGCCTCAGACTGTCTGAGGTGAAGGACCAGGTTTTGTTTCAGTTTCTATTTCCAGTCTGTCATAAAAATGAAATAATTTATTGGAAAAATTATATTACAAAGTTAAACAAAATATAAACTCACTTCTATTAGATTCAAGAGGTATAAAATGGCTTTTGTCCAAGTGCTTTGCAAGTTTCTAAAGACTAACTCAATTCCTGAACTTGTTTGCCTGTACGAAAGAATTTAAGGCCACTGCTACCAGCCCCGTGGACTTGACTTTGGACTTCACTGTTTGAAAGGCCCAGAGTCAAAGTCCCATCGGGAACTGCAGTCCTTCGGGTTCCACATTAAGGCGATTCTGGAGCAGCATGAGGATGCTCCCTGGGAAGAGGGCAGGCTGGCAGAGCTAGGCCTCAGGCATCTCTCTAGCCCCTCCTGCTGGTTCACTGCTGCTCTAATGCACTGTCCTACCATAGTTCCTATGCACAGGTGAAAATATAATATTTTGCAACCCTGCTTAGGTTTGGAAAAGTGAGAGGTCAAAGCTAATTGTAATCATCACACAGGTTCCCTGGCTGAACACAGCCTGGGGCATGCACTGGCCTGGCTCAAGCAGAGAGAGGTCACTGTGGGCTCTGTGTTGCAGTTCTCCAAGGAGAGGCACCTCATGCACAGCACCCCTGAGAGGCTGAAGAAGGAGCTGGAGGAGGAGCTGCTGCTGAGCAGCGAGGACCTGCGCAGCCACGCCTGGTACCACGGCCGCATCCCCCGACAGGTACCTGCTTGTCCCCTTGGCGTGGCAGCTGTTCTCAGTCAATGTCAGCCTGGTGGCCCTGCAGGGTCCCACTTCAAGGTCCTGGGGGGAGAAAGCCTCTATTCAGCCAAAAGCCAATACCATAAGAGACTTAACTTAGACCACCTCTAGGGAGACCCTGGGAAGAGCAAAGGTCAGCAACCCAAAGTACACTTCCACGTGTTTGGTGAGTGGACGCAGGAAAAGCCAGTGTTCCTGTGGCTGTCAACACAAGTCGGCAGGAGGCTGCAGCCACAGGGGCAGCAACCTGAAGAAGAATGTACCTGCTGGGCAGTGGCTCAGATGATTGAGCTCTTGGCCAGCTGCCACCACCTCCTGCCATTTGGAAGCTCCTGTTTAAGGTGGTAGCTTACCTTCAGGGGATGGGGCGGTGCCCCAGCTTAGCAAACGTCCTCTGCCCTGGTGGGGCCAGCAGCTGTTCTCTCTGTCCCTTCCCTCCTGGATCCTGTGACCCAGAGATGGGGAAGAAGAGGAATTGTGCCAGCAACCTCGGATGCAGGGCCTGGAATATACTTTGTATGGTTGTCATTTGGGTCATTGCCATGAATAATGTTTCTGTTTAATGTTTCTGTTTAATACTATAGAAATTGAAAATTAGATTAAGTCTGCAGAACTGAAGTGTAGAATTGCCTTTGGGTTTTATTGCAAACCTGATCGGGCCAGTTATTAACCAAGGGCAACATGACAGAAACAGATAGACGGGGATGGTTGGGGGGATGGTGTCACCTTGTAAATTAAGATTTTTTAGTGTAGCAGATTTCTCAGTGCTTTCAAAGAAATGATTCTGATACTGACCTTGTTTTTAAAGTATAAAACTGATTGTAGAAAATATAGATAACAAAATAATAAAAAAAAAAAACCCTCTCATCCACAATTGTTTCTCCTGGAGATGAGATGACCGTAAAAAACGTTTGAGATCTACCCTCCCAGAGCACCTCAATCAAGCAGGAAACAGCCCTTCAAATATTTTTTTGTTGTTGTTAAGAGAGGGAGAGAGTGAAAGAAAAGGAATCAATTTTTGTTTTTCCAACACTTAGTTGTGTATGTGGTGCTGGGGTTTAAACCCAGGTCCTCTTGCATGCCAGGCAAGCGCTCCAGCTGCAGAGCCATGCTCCAGCCCCTGCACATGCTTTCTGTAGCCCACTTTCTTCACCTAATGATGTGTCCTGGGAAGTATCACCTACTAAACAACGCTCTGCATCAGGTGTGTGTGTGGACCGTTCCGCATTGTGTGTAGGTCCACTGTATGTGCACACCACGATTTATTGTACACGTAGGGTGCTCCTAGCATGCTGACCAAGATCCTTTAAGATAACTACTGTGTTCCTACCTAATAATTATTTCCACAGGCTCAATTCCAAGAAAAGGAATTTCTGTGAAAACATATTTTTAAGTCAAAGATACAATTTTAAGGTAACCATGGTAGCAAACTATTTTAGGCTAATAGACGTTTACCATTGATTGAATGCTAGAATATCCCAGAAAATTTGTCAAAATTTATTAAACTGACAAGTGAGACCACCATCCTTCTCCTTATTGTGATCATAGAATCTGTTTATCCTTTGTCCTGACTTTAAAGTTCTGGCAAAATTCTAGATAACTGAGCATCATGACAGTAATAATGATAGTTACAGCCAGTTCTTCATCCCTTTGAATCTCGACAGCCACTCTGGGTAATGTTGTTATCCCCCTGTTATAGATGATGAAAGCAAATCACTTTTGTGTGACTTGTGCAGTCACACGGCTGAGGCAGACTGCAGAGCCAGGCAGTCGGGCTTCACAGCAACCAGGCTGCAGCTCATCGAAATTCTCCTTTTGCTCTAAGCATCAGCATCGTCATGGTTGGAGGTTTCTGAGCGTCTAGTGTTTTCCAGGCGCTGTGCTAGTGCCTGACATGTTACATATGCAAATGTTGATGTAATGACTTGATGAGAGGAGAGACCCCACCTGGTTTTGTTCCAGGCTGGCCAGCTAATAATTGGCGTGTCCAGAATCCATCATGTCTCTGATGCCACAGTTCTGCCAGTGGATCCCTCCTACCATTGTCTAGGCTTGGATGAGGACTTCTAGAGACCACCCAGTACCTTCCTTCCTCCTCCCCTGGTTAGGGAGGGAAAGCCAGGCCTGCCAAGCACTTGCTTTTCTCCTTTCATATTTTTAGTTGCTTTATATCCTTCAGGTCTGTGTAGAGGTCATCTTCTTGTGAGGCTTCCCATCACCCTCTTTGGAAGGACAGCTTTGTCTCCTCCCTAACATCCCTCCCCATCTCTTTTCTTAACCTTACACCTGCTTCTCACACAGTCTCATGAACATGGATGCCCTCTACTCAGAGCAGAAGGTCCCTGGGGGTATCTGCCCTGCCACTGCTGTGTCCCCCATGTCTGTAGCAGTGCTTGGCACGTAGAAGGTGGTTGGTAAATAGTTCTCAGGTTTGACATTTGACAAACTCAGGAGCCGACTGAAGAAGAGATGGGATAGCACTGTCCTCCCTTGGTCCAGAGGCTCTGGAAAGGCAGGAGGGTTTGCACCCCGTCCTTCTCACATTCCACTTTGTCCACAGGTGTCTGAAAACCTTGTGCAGCGAGACGGTGACTTTTTGGTTCGTGACTCTCTGTCCAGCCCTGGAAACTTTGTCCTGACCTGTCAGTGGAAGAACCTCGCTCAGCACTTCAAGATCCACCGGACGGTTCTGCGGCTCAGCGAGGCCTACAGCCGTGTGCAGTACCAGTTTGAGATGGAGAGCTTCGACTCCATCCCTGGCCTGGTGCGCTGCTACGTGGGCAACCGCCGGCCAGTCTCCCAGCAGAGCGGCGCCATCATCTTCCAGCCTGTCAACAGGACAGTGCCCCTGCGGTGCCTAGAGGAGCGTTATGGCACCTCCCCAGGCCGGGCCTGGGAGGGCAGCCACACGGAGGGAAGGCCGGATGTGGCCAAGAGGCTGAGCCTCACCGTGGGTGGCACCCAGGGCCGGGAGCAGAGCTTGCCCAGGGGAAACCTCCTCAGGTGGGTCAGGACTGTGAGAGGCACTTGGGGTGCCCAAGCATAGTTCAGCCAATGAGAAGAGTAAACGATGTTGATAACAGTGCCCACTGTTATAGGAATGGCTGTCACAAGGCAGTGCACCATTAGTTCCCTGTTGAATTGTCTCAAAAACAAGTGGCGCTGGATATGGTGGCACATGTCTGTAATCCCAGTGACTCCGGAGGCTGAAGCTGGAGGATCATAAGTTCAAACCCAGCCTCAGCAATTTAGCAAGAGCCTATCTCAAAAATTTTAAAAAGGGCTGGGGATGTAGCTCAGTGGTAGAGCACCCCAGGTTCAATCCCCAGCACCACCCAGGGGCTGGGGAATCATCAAGCTGATTTGTATAGTACCTGTCTTGGGGACTCAGAAGTCCATGTGTGTGTTACCTAACAGTGTAGGAGAGGCAGGGAGGGAAGAGGCTTGGGTGTAGACCAGCCCTTCCCCACCTCCTGGCATCTCAGCTGACGTTCATAAACCAACATGTGAGTTCCACTCACTGGTTTTCTGTCTGGACCAAGAGGAAATGTCATCAACTGTAATCTCTATATTGCAAAAATTTAGGACTCTGAGTAACACAAATTACAGCTGTGTGCTGCCTGGAGGCTCCGGGACATGTTAGTCAGCAGCTGGCCGCGTCCCCATGGCTCCAGTGCCTGGCTGCCTGCTGGCCAGCTCTGCAACCCCAGGCAAGTTTCCTCACCTCTCTGGACCTCCCTTTCTTCATCCAGAAAGATGGAGCTTGTGAGGGTTGAATGGTTTAAGATACTGACGTGCTTAGAAAAGTGCAGGCACAGAGTAAGGGCTAACAATCCTAGAATTACCATTATCTAGAAGGGGCCCAATCCTGGGTAGTTGCTGGCTGGGAGATAAGAACAGGTATTTAAAGTCCTGCCTTTTCTTGGTAAGATTGAAACATAAAAGGGTGCCTTTTCTTCTGATCCCTTTGAGAATGGGGGCTGACTGCTCAGCCATTGGAGCCAGGAGCTAATGTGATGAATGGAGCCAGAGATTTTGGCAACACAGCATCCCAGTGCTCCCCAAGTAAGCTGGGAGGAGCCTCCTGGTCTGCCCCCCAGTGATCCTAGTTTAAAAAAAAAAGAGAAAGAAAGAGACTTTTTAAAGATAAGAAATGAAAAAAAGACTAAGTCTCTGAGTTGCTGAGGCAGAGCCCCCTTTGGAATGTAGAGCCTCCACTGCCACGGTGCTCAGCCCGGAAATGTCTCAAGGTGGGGGCAGGGTGGGTGAAACACCACAGATGGCCCTGCTGGCCACTACCCTGCCCTGCTGCCCTTCAGTGGCTCCCGCACGTCAGCCCTGGCCTGGTGCCACCCGCCCTGACGTTAGGCATGCTGGTTGGCTGGTTGGCTGGCAGCCGGCAGGCCCCAGGCAGAGGTGTGCACTAGGCCAGGTTACCTTGGCCCCATTGGCATTCCACGGGCTGTTCTGGCCCTGGCCAGCCCTGGCGTCTGACCGAGGGGTGGCCACTGCGTACATATCACTTCTCCGAAGCCATTTCCACTGGAATTTGCCCTCTGTCTTGCCTTATCTCTGAGGGGTTGCTGGACTTCCTCTGGTGCTGGGAGTTGGGTTTTTTGTTTGTTTTATTTCACTGGTGCTTGCAAAGGTAGGGAAAAACTTCATGATTTCTGTAACACCAGAATATTTGGTGCTTGGGGTGAGGCCAGTTAAAGTTAGTTCTTACCTGGCTGGTTCGGTGCCTTTTCCTCTATCAAGAATTTCCACTGCTTGGTGCTGGTTAGAGAAATTCCCTATTTGAACTGGAAAAGGTCAGAATGCATGGGGAGGAATGTCTGGAGTGTTACCTTCCAACTTCTCCCTGTGTGGTGGTGCCTTGTGTCTCTGGTCAGGGCTTGCTGACCACGCTACAGCCAGGAGGAAGGGTGCGACAGCCTCCCCTGAGATCCTGCAGATGACTTGGGGGATGCTGAGATTTGCACTGAAATGGAAAGTGCCCCACAGCTTCCTTCCAGCTGACACTGAAGCATTGTGGAAAACGCATGCTAGTTAAACAAGTCATTCCCCCCAGGGCCTGAAAGTAATTTTAGGCTCTGTTAAAAGTACACATTCCAGTTCTTCAGATTTTCCCCGGACTATCTTGAAATTTTTACCCTGTTCTGTTCAACAGGATGGAAGGGCTCAGAGGAGGCATCCTAGGATTTAGCTGCCTTGGTCATGGGGCGTGGGATGGAGCACACGGCACAGTTGTATAGTAATCGCCCCATCAGTCACTCCTCCTTCGTGGACATTCCTTTACTGTTAGGGTATGCATAGCAATCTTATTCTGAGCAATTTTCTTTCCCTTTAACTTTCCATGACGTTGCCTAAAGGTTTTACGGCTTAATGACATGTTTCTGCCCCGTTTTGTCTTTGGCTTCAGGAATAAAGAGAAGAGCGGCAGCCAGCCAGCCTGCTTAGATGATGTGCAGGACAGGAGGGCCATAGCCCTCAAAGCCCACCAGTCGGAAAGTCACCTGCCAATTGGTACGTCTTTGGGAGTTTTCTGTGAGGAGGGTGGCAGTGTCACCCTGTTGCCCTGCTCCATCTAGTCACCTAATTTGAAAATGACCAAAGGCTGTGTGCCTGCTGCTTGGAGGGGACAGGGTTTGCGGAACCTTATCTGGTTGCAAAGTGCTGAGCTGGATGCTTTATGCATGTGAGCTTTTAAGCCTTGTAACAAGCCTTCAAGGTGAGTGTGATCACCCCCATTTTGTAACTAAGGAAACTGAGACACGGAGACATTAAGTAATTAATCTAGTGTCACCTAGCATTTGAACCGAGGCTTTCTGATTGTATAACTGACAGTCTTTCTGATGACTAAGCCTACTCCCTTAGTTCCCTCCCTGGGCAGAGATGGGTGGGTTGATCCTGGGGCCCTTGGCAGAGCAGCTGTCCAGAGGGACTTTCCTCCTCCATTGTCCTTTCATGACCAGAAAGGTGATAAGGTGTGGGGGAATCCTAATGAGCAACTACATTAATAGGCTGTAGGATTGTTTGTTTTATTTTCATGAGTGACGTTCCTTGGGACTATGACGTGATTTTTTCCTAATACCCTTTCAGAAACTACTTCTGTGTGGATTATGTTGAGGTCTTTGCCCCTCTTTGCTGTGTTTCTGGCTCTTCTGTTCATGCTGGCTGGGATCTGCCCCGGCTTCTAGAGTGGCTCGTGGTGCTTTATGCTGTGTGGCTGGCCACATCTTTTCCAAGGGCAAGACAGCCTTGTTCACTACCCTACATGTTTTTCTGACTGTAACCAGCCTTTTGTGGCCATAAAATGAGGTTGCAGCCCAGCTGTCCACGGGCAGTCCCTGGGACTTAGAATTGCCCCAGGAGTGTGGGGTGGGGCTAGCTTAGCACTCAGCTCTAGGCTGCTCTGGAGTGGGCTTGGGGCGGTCACACTGTTTGCTTTGGGGAGGGAAAATTGAAACCCAGGGTCATGAAAAGAGGGCTGGGAGCTATCGTGTCACTCGGTTTTGTTTGTTCTGTTCTCTGACCTTCTCTTATCCTCCACAGGCTGTCAACTGCCGCCTCAGTCCCCGAGTATGGACACAAGCCCCTGTCCCAACTCACCTGTGTTCAGGACAGGCAGCGAGCCCACCTTGAGCCCAGCGGTAGTTCGGAGAGTCTCCTCAGATGCCAGAGCAGGGGAGGCACTGCGGGGGTCAGACAGCCAGCTGTGCCCCAAGCCGCCCCCTAAGCCCTGCAAGGTGCCGTTCCTCAGGGCTCCCCCATCCCCAGCTGCCTGGCTCAACTCCGAGGCCAACTACTGCGAACTGAACCCAGCCTCTGCCGCAGGCTGTGAAAGGGGAGCAAAGCTGCCCTTGCGTGCCCAGGGAAGCCATGCAGAACTGCTGACAGCCAAGCAGAATGGGGTGCCAGGTCCCCGGAACTCTGGCACCAACTACTTGATCCTTGATGGGGATGACCGTGCCAGACCTTGGGAACTGCCAGCAACACAGATGAATGAGGGACAGGAGGACAAGGACAACTTTGTGATGCCCCTCCTGGAGACTGTCTCCTCCTTCAGGCCCAATGACTTTGAGTCAAAGCTCCTTCCTCCAGAGAACAAGCCCCTGGAAACAGCAATGTTGAAACGTGTAAAAGAACTGTTCACTAACAACGACCCCAAGGTCATCGCCCAGCACATGCTGAGCATGGACTGCAAGGTGAGTCCGGGCTCTGGCCTTTGGAAGGTTTATGAGGGTATCTGTCTCACCTCCCTCCTCCTTGTCCGCTAAGTTCTTTGCTCGTAGGAAAAGTCTGAAGATAACACAGGTGTGGGAATTTGTTTATGGGGTGGGAACCACAGTCATGACAACCTTTGTCCAGAAAGCTTGTAAACTTCACCTTGGACAGGGGGAGGGCAGGGCCCACTCCCTGCATCCGCCCCTATGGTGACAGTTGCTGCAGCAGAATTCTCCTCCCACTTGGTGCTTAGTTTAAAATTCTCCCCTGGACCCAAGCCCATCAGAACTGGCAAGGGCAAAGCCAAAGCAGAGTAAATTGTAGAGGAAGCTATGGTTTTTGGAGTAGCAGAGCCGTGGTTATTTTGATTTCATTATATATTATATTTAGATACATTATATGTTTATTTTGTTACTAAAATGGTCCTTAGGATAAACATTTTTAAAGCTACCTTGATTTTTTTCCACAATAATTGCTTGATTTAAAAAAAATTTTAAATACAAATTAAAGATAAAATTAAAATCACACAACTTCCAGTTTCCTGATGATTAGCATTGGCAACACAAGGTGTATGAAAAAGTGTTGCGTTACCATTTGCAGTGTAAATAGATACATGTAAACAACGTATGTATAAACTGTTTTTCACACAAATGACCCTGTTGTGCACATACTTTTCCAAACCTAAAGTCTTTCAGAACTATCTTTCATTATCATTTTTGATCAGAAGCATTTCTTTGAGGTGCAGGTGGCCTCTCTTCATAGGCAGTCCCAAGGCCACCTCACCCTTCACAGAGATACTTCTGGACAGCAGGTGTCTTGGGCTACACAGGGCTCAGCCACCTCCTCAGTATAAAGTGGCTGATCCCTGGGCATCTGAGCTGCAGACAAGGCCACAGTGAAATTTAAAGCCCTTTTTTATTTGTAGTTTGGGGAAGTCAATTAACTTCAAAGGTCAGGGCTTATTTAAGAACTGGATTTTCCTTCCTGAGTCAGGAATCGTGGCTGGAAATCCAGTGAGCACCCTCCCCAGCATATTCAGTAGTTGATGAAGGGCTCCCCAGAACAGCCTTAAGGAGCACTAGATAGTTGATGATGGTTTTGGGGGCAAAAACCCCTTCCTGAAAACAGGGCTTGAGGGGCAACTTAGTAAGTGGTACCCACATTTTGCAGGAGGACTAGAACCTTCCCACTGCCTTTGATAGCCATGAAACTAGAGCATGAGTGGTCTCAGGTGAAGAACTTGCAGTCCACCCCTCTCTTGATCTGATGCATCCTGTCCTGGTGAGGCCTCAATCCTGCGTCTGCCCTTGGGCACCCCTGGCTGCAAGGAGCAAGCCCCAAGGGCAGGTTTGTGTCCACTCCCCCTTCCTGCCCTCCACCACCATTTCCTTGTTCTCTTTCTAGAACCAGCAGGCACAACCAGCATCTCTTAGGAGGAAAATTGCTCTCCACTCCAAATGCAGTTTTAACTAGATGGGGCCACCCAGGAGCCAGAATCAAGCACCAGGCAGCATCTGGGCCCCATATGCCACTTCCCACCCAAGCATACAACCCAGGACAGATGGCCAGAAGTCCATCAGGACAGGAAAGGTCCTGAGAGCCCTGGAGCTGGCCTGCCTATTAAGTGTCCAGCCCCCATCCCCAAGGGCCTGGCTAGAGGGGCCGTGAGCCCTTCCCCACCAGGCACAGCATGCCTTGCCTCACCCTGTGCGTGCCTGCTCTCCCACCTGCTCATCTTTGAGTAATAGTTCACAGCTTGACCTCTGGAGTGAACTGCCTGAGACTGAATTTACCTTGGCCACAGTGGCTGCAGGGCTTTTTGTCTCCCCATCTAGAAGATGGGGAGCATAGGCTACCCAATTGGTCAGTGAAAACTAATGGAAGTACCACAGCTAAAGCTCTGGGCACCTTGGGGCTCACGGTGAGCAGAAAGTGATTGTTACATGTTCAACCTTGATTGAGTGTCTGTTGTGTTCCAGGCCAGCCCCTGGGAACCCTGGAGGAGCCCCACTGCTGTCTGATGGAGGCAGGTGGGGGAGGGACAGTGGTACAGCCCAGGTGGGAAGTTCCTGTGCCTTTCCCTGTACACTTTAACCACTGAGGTAAATCCCAAGCCCTAGCTGTGGCCCTCCTTGAACAAGGGGACCGGACAAGTCAGGGTGTTTTGAGATGAGTTTGGAAGGCTGAATAGCTGGCCAGACAAATGCAGAAAGCATCTTTCAGTGGGCAGGAAGGCATGGGTGCAGAAGCTCAGATATCAAAAGCCATGGGGAGAGGTTAGTTTACAGAGGATTCTTTTGTGGGTCTAAGAAGGTGGGGATGGGGGAGGTTGGGGAAGGACCCTAAGGTCTTTCCTTCAGTGTTTCTAAGTCTCTACTTGTGCATTCCTGCCTTCTAAGCACTTTACCATTGAGGGAGAGAGACAGACCCATGAGTGCTGATCTGAGTCCTCTGTGCTGGGGGCGGAAAGCCTGGCAATCTCACTGCATTTTAGAAGGTCCCTTGGCAGCTGGGAGGAGGGCCAGGCCAGGTCCCCACAAGGGCTTCCTTGGGTCATGCAGCAGCCTCCGAGACAGTGGCATGAGGAAGGAAGGGCAGTCCAGAGATCCGACAGAGCTAGGACAGCTGAGACTTGGAGGGCAGAGTATGGCTGGAATGCCTGTCTAGGGTGCTTATGCCACCCTGCCTGGTGGTCCGGCCCACAGTCAGCGTTCAGCAAGTGCTTCTCCTTCCTCTGTGTCTGTGAGCCGCACAGCCTTGGGCACTTCATGTAGGCCCTGCAGTGTGGGCTTAGAATCCCCTTGTCCTGCTTGGCTCGGTGGCACATACCTATAATCCAGTTGTAAGGAAAGAGATAAAAATGAAGGAAATAGAGCTAGCAAGAGTGGCAGCTCAACAGTAACACAGGTTTATTCTGGAGAAACCTGCCGAGGGGTGCCCAGCGGAATCTGGGACCCACTTGCTGCTTACAGCAAGGGGTAGGTATAGAGGGAATGAGTGGGGAGGGGGTCAATGTGTGGGTTTTCTGGTTATAGTGGGTTTTGCAGTAGTGTTGGGATGCTTTGATAAGGGCCCGAGGCAATAGTTTCCTATGAGAGTCTTGAGTTTTCTATGAGATTTTGAAACAGAGAGTAGGGGGTTTCCTGCCTGGCTGAGTGGCTTCTGGTAATTTTCCATATCCATCACTAGCGACTTGGGAGGCTGAGATAGGAAGATCACAAGTTTGAAGCTAGCCTCAGCACCTTAGGCGCTAAGCAACTTAATGAAACCGTCTTTTTTTCAGTCCTGAGGATTGAACCCAGTGATACATTACCACTGAGCTATATTCCTAGCCCTTTCTGATTTTTATTTTGAGGTGGGGTCTTGGTAAATTGCTGAAGCTGTCCTTGAACTTGGAATCTTCTTATATTCCTGCCTCAGACCCCTGAGTGCCTGGGATTATAGGCATTCGCCAGTGTGCCCAGTGAGACCCTGTCTTTAAATAAAACGTTTAAAAAGGCCTGGAGATGTAGCAGCTTGGTGGTGAAGCACCTTTGGGTTCAATCCCCAAATTCCCCTCCCAAAAAAAGAATCCGTCATTCTGTAGCTCAGCCTGGGGCAAGCAGGTATGGGCCCTAGAACCCAGGGATGACAGACTGGAGGCTTCTCTTTCTCAGAACAGGGATCTCAGAATGTCCATTAGTACTTCCAGGACAGAACTGAATTAGTAAGGAAACATGGATTGGAGGGCTCTCCAGAGGTAACAGGGTTTGGAACCTCTGACAGGACAGCTGTCCAAACAAGGGAGGAAGTGTGCTAGGCCTGCATTTAGGCTGCCTTGCCAAGGCGTAAATCTCTTTACCAAGATCTGGCCAGAATTCTTCCCCCTTCCACGTGGCTGGTGATGTATAACTTATGTTTTAAAATAGTCTTTTGGGTTTTTAAGGTCATTTGAATACTTTGCCAAGTCCTTGAGAAAAGTGAACTAACTTAGCAGTTGTGTTAGAAAACAGGAAACTGAGGCCCAGAGAGTGAAGGTGAGGATGCAGTGTGGGTTCTGCATCCAGTTCTGGGGTTCGCCCCGGGTAGCTGTTCCACAGGTTTATCCCCCAGGGCTCACGGTGGTTCCTTTGATTAAGCACAGAAGTTAAGGGTCAGGATTAATAATGCTGGCTAAATTTCCAGATGTTTTTGTGGCCTATTTTGAAGACATCTGGGTAATTATGGTGGAGAACAAGTCCACCAAGTGGAGGAGAGGGGCACACTCCGTGTGTCCAGGCGCGGCAAGGCCCGCTCAGTGTGTGAGTTGTGCTGTCCGTCTTGGGTGTGGTGCGAGGCCCCACAGCCCCAGCTGAGAGACACTTCGCTGCTCTGTGTTGGAACTGAATGATCCACTAACGCCTGATTCTGATCCACTGATGACGCTACAATTGAGATGAGTGAGAGGTGACCCAGACAAAGATTTGATTTCAGGGAAACCTCTCAGGAGGAGATGTGGGTGTGTTTGAGAATTTGAGTTTCAAATCACTGTACATGTCTTTAATAGTTTCCAGACATACAGAGCCTTTACTGCGCCCAGGAGAGGCGTAATTAAGGGTGATAGCAGCCCTCCACGACGGCTGAGTGAGAACAGGAATGGCAAAGCCCACAGCAGAGGGGAGCTTGGACAGGATTCTGCTCCTCTGCTGCAGGGGATGTTGGACTACACGCGCATGCACATTCACGCACCCACGCACGCGCGCACACGTAGCCCTGCTGTTGGCAGCAAAACATCGCAGCAGGATCCAGCCTGTGTCAGACCAAAGCTCAAGGAACGAAACTGTTCTCTGGTTGGGCAGGAACACGTACCAAACCTGCAGATTCTGTGGACCAATTCAGGTGTTTCCCTCGTCTTTCTCCCCCCACCTTTAGTTTTATATTCTGGTATGAGTATTAAAATGCTCAGATTTATAAGAACCATATTTTTGGGTGCTGCTCATGAAGAAATGCAGCAATGTAAAGTACATCCCCACTGTCCCAGTTCAGTGTATTTCTTTTCACATGCTAAACATGCGCTGGGGCCAGCCCACTTCCTGATCCAGTGAATTTCAGCTTTGCTTCTGACAGGTTGCTAGGATACTTGAAGTCTCGGAAGAGATGAGGAGGAACATGGGCGTGAGCTCGGGGCTGGAGCTCATTACCTTGCCACACGGACACCAGCTGCGCCTGGACATAATTGAAAGGTGAGCAGCGCTCTCCTCTGCATCTCCCACCCTCTCAAGAACTTGCGGGTGTCAAAGCAGCAGCTCTCAGCAGGAGAGAGAGCTGCTCCAGCCCTGCCCCAGTTGTGTCACCTGGCCCCAGGTGACTCTCCTCAGAATCCTGAGCAGGATAATTTTTGGAGATGCACAGAGCCAGTGCAGCACAGGTCAGGGAAGAGGACCTTCCTGGCCCTGTTCCCAGAGGGGGTGGGTGGAAAGAACAGCCTGTCTGAGGCCAGTGGCATCGCAGACGAGGTGCTGAAGCAGCAGAGGTCTCCCTGCCACCTGCCCCCTCCCGCCCCCTCAGGTGCTGTTGTCTCTTTGGCACTTAAGGTTGCTTGAGGATTTAGGTAGGAGTTTGTAGGAAGAAGATGATTCTGAAGATTCTTTGAAGGGTTGGCAAAAAGGGCCCTGAGTATCCATTAAAATGCGCAGTTGTGAATATGGGGTGTTCAGAACACATGCAGGGGTGTTTTTAAGAAAAGCACAAGAAGAGATTTCATAATACCTCAAAACCAGGACTTTTGGACACAGTTAAGGGGGGGGGGGGCAGGAGTGGTTGCTTAGTGGTTACAGCGCTTGCTTTGCAAGCATGAAGACCTGGGTTCAAACCCCAGCACCACATACACAACTAAGTGTCAGGGAAACAAAGGCCAGATGAAAAAAAAAATCTATTCTCTCTCTCTCCCTATCTTAAAAAAAAAAAAATGATCTAGGCAGACCATCTTGTTATCCCAAGTTTTCTGTTTTTACAGCCAGTGCCCCAAGCACCATGATTGGCTGCCCATCATATTCTGGATCACAGCACTGTTCAGTTCAACTTTCTGTGGTGACAGAAACACTGTCACTGGCCACTGTCATAGCCACACGTGGCTACTGGGCCCCTGAAACACGGCTGTGCAACTGAGGGATAAAATGTTTATTATTTACTGGTTCATAGATGGCCACGTGCAGCCAGCAGATGTCAGCCCCTAGGAAAACACTGCGTTTTGGGTAAATTCAGGGGATCGGTGCAGCTGCTTTGAAGCTTATGTGGCTATAAAGCTGAGGAGACAACTCCACTGCTGCTGAAGCTTTGGCCTCACAGCTGTACACGGAGAGGACACCCAGACTGCTGAAGACCAGGGGGAAGGGTGAGGAAGAGGCCCGGCCAGCTTGTGAGGCACACCTACGGCTCCAGCTTTGGGGAGTCACAGAGCTGGCTTCTGAGCTGCCCTGCATTCCTCCTCGGCCTTCCAGATCTCGGCAATCTGTGCCTCTCTCCTCCGGCTCAGGTGTGGCTTCCTCACTGACTTCCCCTTTGTTGTCTGGGCTCAGCAGTCACTATTTCACTTCCCCATTTCTCATGTGATACATTTGGTCTGAAAGTTGCCCAGGTTCCAGGCCTAATGAATCTGAACTTTATTTTATGAGTAGTTTGAAGTATGCAGAAACATGGGTTCTGGGCACAGGCTGTGGCCCAGAATTGGGGCTTCTCTCTTGACTATTTTCTTTCTTTCCTTTTTATTTAATTTTTCATGTCGCTTTTGTTGCTCCAGCACTTCACTGTGTTTATGGTGCTGGGGCTCGAACCTGCATCCTCGTGCATGCTAGGCAAGCGCCGTAACCACTGAGCCACCGCTCCAACCCTTGACTGTTTTCTTACTTTCACTCGTTAGTGTCTGTTTCTTTGTTCCTCTGATTGCTCTTTGCCTAGGGCCTGACTCCTTAGCTTGTTTCCTGTCCAAGGCTGACCTATGGGCTCTTCCTACAGAGCCTGGGGAGTGGTTTGCTAATTACAGTGTGTCACTAAAAGGCCAAAGTCACTGGGGTCCTGAACTGTCAAATGGTATCACTTTCTAGCCTTTGAAAACAAAATACAAAATCATCCTTCTTTTTAATTTACCATCTTGGATATTGGTACACTGAAATGGAAATGTCCCTCATGTGACATTTGAGTGTCTCCTGCTGCTGGCTATTGATCCAGATGCCATCCTGAGTCATTCACTGCACAGTGGTGTACCCAAGGAGGTTCTGGCAAATGAACAGATGTAATTACCCTGATATGATACCAAGTCTTAAAGGAGAGCTGGAGTTGGGTGTAGTGGTGCATGCCTCTATTCCCAGAGATGTGGGGTGGCTTATTCAGAAGGATCAGAAGTTTGAGGCCAACCTGGGCAACTTTATCTCAAAAAATAAAAAAGGAGCTAGAACGGTGGCTCAGCAATTATGGTGCTTGCCTGGCGTGTGCGAGGTGTTCGAACCCCAGCACCACAAACACAACAAAGTGTTGGAGCAACGAAAGCCACATGAAAAACTAAATAAAATTGACACTCTCCCTCTCTCTCACAATACCTCTCTCTCTTTAAAAAATAAATAAAAATGAAAAGGGCTGGGGATGTAGTTATGTAGTGTGAAGGCCTGGATTCAATCCCTAACACCAAAGAAAAGAAAAACCAGAAAAGAAGATACATGGAGGAAAAGGAAAAACAGAGGCAGGAGGAGCCACAACATTGAGAGAAGACACAAATAAAGACAGTTTAGTGACAAATGCTATTTCTTATACCCATGTAGTCTATTTCTCCAACACTTGCTCCACTTTACAGCCCAGGAAACTGAGGAGCGGAGCAGGTGGGTACCAGTCTAAAGTTGTACCACAAGTTAGCATCATGCACATCTGTGTACCAACCCTTGGAGATGGAGGAGCTCATTGCTGATTTCACAAGCAGTAATTAGTGATGCTGGGCACTACAGCCCTTTGCTCAAGGAAGGTGAGAGACCCACACACCTGGGCGCACACGCAGCAGGGCATGGACTTTCAGGGCAGCGTAGCCTGGGAGTTTTGAAGGCATGCTGTGTTTTAATAACCTTAGCTGTGAATTGGGGCTTTACCTCCAGCAGTTCTGCCAGGGCCTGGAAAAAATGTGAGGTAATTCTGGTCCAATGCAGTGAACTCCTGGGTCAAGATTTGCAGAGGGCAGCAAAGAGGGTCGCAGTCTGTGCTTCCTGCCGCACACTGACCCCATTCACATTCATCCCATTGTCATGTAGAGAAATGATAAATAAGATTTCTATATTATTAAGGTTTGATTGGAGGGGGGCACTGGCGTTGAACCCAGGGATGCTCTACCACTGAGCTACATCCCCAGCCCTTTTCACTACTTATTTTGAGATAGGGTCTCACTAAGTTGTTGAGGCCAGCCTTAAACTTGCCATCCTCTTGCCTCAGCCTCCATGGCCCCTGTGCCTGGCTTGGGTCTGATCTCAGCAAATTCCTGCCTGTCAGCTGCTCAGTCTTTGTCTACATCTCTGTTCACTTTGTGGCCTCTTGACAGGGGTTATGGAACACTGTTCTTTTTCTTTTCTTTCTTTCTTTCTTTTTTTTTTTTTTTAAAGAACAAACTTCTCTTTATTTTTTCACCTGGCCTTTGTTTCTTGCAGACACTTAGTTGTGTGTGTGCTGCTGGAGCTTGAACCGGGTCCTGGCGCATGCCAGGCAAGTGCTTCACTCGCTGAGCCACCGCTTCAGCCCCTGGAACACCGTTCTTAACTCCTCTCTCCTTTGCTCTGCTATGCATGTCATTTTCAACCATATCCTCTCATTTCTCTGTCTTTTCTGTCTCCTCCTACTGGGGACTCAGTGGAAGTAGCTTTAGGCTTCCCTCAGGGCAGGCTCCCCAGTGTGTGGGGGTGTTTCAGGGGGACTTGGTGTCAACTTCAACTTCTCGTGGGGCGGCTACACCAGCACTTTTTTTTTTTAATTAGTGCAACATAGTCTTATGTATTGAAGGGATTCATTACTATACATTTGTGCATGCATATGTAATGACAATGTAGTTTGAACCTGATCTTTATCCATATCTCCCCGCCTTCACCCACTCCCCGGTCTCTTGTCTCCACTGTAATGCCCCCTACAGATATAAATGTCCATATACATGTATGTATAAGTTTTTACATATATATTAATTTTTGAATGTTCTAGTTTTTTTTTTAAGAGAGAGGGACAGTGAGAATCAATTTTTTATTTAGTTTTTCATGTGGCCTTCATTGCTCAGACACTCCATTGTGTATGTGGTGTGGGGGTTTGAACCCGCATCCTCATGCATTCAGGGCAAGCACTATAACTGCTGAGCCACTGCTCCAACCCCAAATTTTCTAGTTTTAAATGCCTGCATGAGTATTATTTGCTGTCTCAGGGGGGTCAAGTATACCCTATAGTATTGGTAACCTCCCTTTTCCCTCCCTCTCTACTCCCCCCTTCATAGCTACTTCCCCCAGATTACGTGTTACTTCAGATTTGGTGAGTCTAGTAAATAAACTTGGACTAACTTTCACCCTGTTCTGGGTTTTACTCTAGCTTCCACATATGAGAGAAACGTTCAACACTTAAGTCTCTGGGTTTG
Organism: Aplodontia rufa; assembly: GCA_004027875.1. NCBI lineage: Eukaryota > Metazoa > Chordata > Mammalia > Rodentia > Aplodontiidae > Aplodontia > Aplodontia rufa. Next base: position 39,210 of record PVKS010008717.1, on the reverse strand, counting down.
GCTTATTTCACTCAGCTTGATTTTTTTTCCATTTCCATCCAGTTATCAGAAATAACCATGATATTATTCTAATAGCTGAGTAGAATTCCATTGTGTGTGTGTGTGTGTGTGTGTGTGTGTGATGTATCAGTTTTTGGATCCATTCATCTGGTGAACAGCATCTAGGTTGTTCCCATAATTTCAATATTGGAAATTGAGCTGCTATACTATAAACATCCATGTAGCTGTATCTCTGTAATAATCTGATTCTAGCTCTTCTTGGAAAACACCCAGGAGTGGGATAGCTGGGTCATAAGGTGATTCCATCCCTAACTTTTTGAGGATTCTCCACACTGCTTTCCAGAGCGATTGTACCTGTCTGCACTTCCACCAACAGTGTGCTAGTGTTCCTATCTCCCCACATCCCCTCCAGCATCTTTTATTGTTCAGATTCTTCATCTTTGCCATTCTGACTGGAATGAGGTAAAATCTTAATGTAGTTTTTTTTTCATTTTTAATTTTTTTAAAGGGGAGGGGAGAGAGAGAGGATCAATCAATTTTCATTAGTTTTTTATGTGGTTTTATTGCTCTGAAACTTCATTGTGTAAGTGATGCTGGGGTTTGAACCCACGTCCTCGAGCAAGCTAGGCAAGTGCTGTAGGCACTGAGCCACCGCTCCAGCCCGCCCCCTCTTAATGTAGTTTTGATTTGCATTTCTCTGCTTGCTAGTGATGTAGAACACTTTCTCAAATATTATTTTTGTTTTTTTGTTGTTTGTTGTAGGGTGTTTTGGTATTTTTTTTTTTAGTTCTTTGTATATTCTGGATGTTAGTTCCCTGTTGGAGAAGTAGCAGGCCATGATTTTCTCCCTTTCTTTAGGTTCTCTCTTGATGGTCTTGACTAATTCTTTTTTTTTTTTTTTTTTTTTTTTTTTTTTTTTTTTTTTTTTTTGTTTTTTTTTTTTTTTTTTTTTTTTTTTTTTTTTTTTAAGAGGGGACAGTGAGAGAGACAGAATCAATTTTTATTTGGTTTTTCACATGGCTTTTGTTGCTCCCAGACTTCGTTGTGTATGTCGTGCTGGGGTTTGAATCTGGGTCTTCGAGCTTGTCAGGCAAGCGTTCCAAACACTGAGCCACCACTCCAGCCCCTCTTGACTAAATCTTTAGCTATGCAGAAGCTTTTTAGTTAATGGCATCTCACTCTTTGATTCTTGGCTTTAAATCATGTGGTATGAGAGTCTTGTTTAGGAAGTTATTGTCTACACCAATATGGTAGAGTGTTGATCCTATTTTTTCTTCTAATAGTTGTAAGATTGTTAGTTTAATTCCTAATTCGTTGATCCATTTTGATTTCATTTTTTGTGCAGGGTGAGAGATAAGGATCTAATTTCAGTTTTTTGTATATGGCTGTCCGATTTGTCCCGCACCATTTGTTGAACAGGCTGTCTTTCCTCCACACTATATTTTTGCCCACTTTGTTGTATATCAGATGGTTAAAGATTTGTGGGTTTGTCTCAGTGTTTTCTATTCCATTGGTCTTCATTCCTATTTTGATACAAATACCATGCTGTTTTTGTTACTATAGCTCTGTAGTATGATTTCAAGTCAGGTATAGCAATACCTCCTGCCTCATTTTTGTTTTAGTTTTGCATTTTTTTGTTTTGTTTTTGCTTAGTAATGTTTGGCTATTCTGAGATTCTTATTGTTCTAAATGAATTTGAGAATTGATTTTTCTATATCTGTGAAGAATGACATTAGTATCTTGAGGGGGGTTGTGTTGAATCTATACAGTGCTTTTGGCAGAATGGACATTTTAACTATATTGATTCTGCCTAACCAAGAACATGGAAAGTCTTCTTCTCAGATCATTTTCTTTCTTCAATGTTCAATTGTTTTCATTGTAGAGATCTTTTATTTCCTTGGTTAGATTAATTCCCAAGTATTTTATTCTTTTTGAGGTTATTGTGATTGGGATGGATTTCCTGATTTCTTCTTGAGCCACATTACTGGATAGCTATTAATTTAAGGGTGTTGATCTTGTATACTGACACATTGCTAAATCCATCTTCTGATAGAGTTTTGGAGTTTTCTGGGTCTTCTAGGCATAGTATCATATCAACAAATAAAGATAGTGTAAACTTCCTCTTTTCCTATTTGTATCCCTTTGATTTCCTTCTCATTTGATTGCTCTGGCTAGGGTTTTGAGGACTATATTGAATAAGAGTGGTGAGAGTGGACAACCTTCTCCTGAGTTTAGTGGGAACACTTTGTTTTTTCCATTTAGTATATAATGTTAGCTGTGTGGGTTTATTATAAATGGCCCTTATAAAGTTAAGTTCCTTTGATCCATATCTTTTCCAGAGTTTTGAGCATAAATGGGTGTTGGATTTTGTCAAAGGTCTTTTCTGCATCAATTGAGATGATCATGTGGTTTTTGTCTTTAATTCTATGATGAATCACATTTATTGATTTGCATATGCTGAACCAGTCTTGCATCCCTGGAATGAAGCCCACATGATCGTGATGTATTATTAAAGACAGAAGGAGAGAATCAATTTTATTTAGTTTTTCATTTGGCCTTCATTTCTCCAACACTTAGTTGTATACATGGTGCTGGTGGTTGAACCTGGGTCCTCACACATCCCAGGCAAGTGCTCCAACCACTAAGCCACTGCTCCAGCTCCTGTATTTCTTTTTCATGTGTTTTGAATGTGGTTTGCTAGAATTTTATTAGGATGTTTGCATCTATGTTCATGAGGGATATTGTTCTGTAGTTTTCTTTTCTTGATTATAAGCACTTCTGAGGAGCTTTGCCTCAGGAGGTCTTCTTCATGACCCCAAGTCCAGGGTTGAATTTGAACTTGACCCTATGCTGGGGCATCTTGGGTTTGTTTTATTTTGATTTGGTTTTATTTGTTTGATTTATTTTGATTTGATTTGGTGGTACTAGGGATTGAATCAAGTGGTACTCTACCACTGAGCTACATACTCAGCCCTTTTTATCTTTTGTGTCAGGGTCTTGATAAATTGCTGAGGCTGGCCTTGAACTTGTAATCCTCCTGCCTCAGCCTCCTATATCATTGGGCTTAAAGGTGTGTGCCACTGTGTCCAGGTGGTGTCCTGTTTTTTTTTATTGCATTATGCACCCTCTGTGGCCTGACCTGGGCCACAGCAGTTCGTCTGATGGTTGTGGACTCTGTTGAGATCAGCTATCCAGACTGCCTGACCTGCCAGCACGTATCATAGCAACAGCAGCAAATGGCACAAAATCAGTCCTGTTCCTGGCCTGTTTGGTGTAGTTTTCTTCTAGTCCCATTGACCTGAGCCTGACCACTGATCTCCTCCTCAGACACAACACAATGGCCATCGGCATTGCAGTGGACATTCTGGGCTGCACGGGCACTTTGGAGGACCGAGCAGCCACCCTCCACAGGATCATCCAGGTAGCAGTGGAGCTGAAAGATGCCATGGGAGACCTCTATTCTTTCTCAGCCATCATGAAAGCCCTGGAAATGCCACAGGTGAATTTCTGCTTGCTTTGCGTGGCTCCCTCAGGCGTGTGTGTACTTAGTGTTTTGTAAAGAGGTCTACGTACTCATGGTTGGCGAATCACAGACGATTTCACTGTCAAAAGGTAAACTGAATCTTAGTGAAAGCTGTTTTGGTTAGGGCACAACCCAGAGCAGTGCCTTAAATATTTTGGCTATTTATAAAAACAGTGGATAGCCAGGCACAGTGGCACACAACTAATCCCAGCGACTTGGGAGGCTGGGCAGAAAGGGCCAAGTTTGAGGCCAGCCTGAGCAACTTAGCAAGGGCCTGTCTCAGAATAAATATATTTTTAAAAAGGACTAAGCATGTGGGCTAGGGATGTAGTTTAGTGGTAGAGTGTAAGCCTAGCCTGGCTCCCAGGTCCAATCCCTAGTACTAAAATGAGTAAGTAAATAAAACAGTGAATAATTGTTGACAGTCCACTTTGATGTACAATAACTAGAGTTATCCTCACAAATAGTCCCTGTTCCTGGAGAACCATTTTGGCTGAGATGTGTTATATAACAAAGAAACCACTCCCATCTGGGTCAGGTGATTTATAGCCAGTTTGGGGATCTTCTGACTCTCCTGTTAAAAATTCAGATTTCTGGTTCACCTACCATATAAATCAGAATTGCTAAAATTGGGCATTTGAATGTAGCTGCTTTGGAAGGATATTTTAGGATGAGTGTCAAACATGAAAACCTGTATTTGAAATCAAACAGGCCTCCTAAAGGAAGGCTACCTTTTCTTCCAAGCCCTGAGTGCTTGCAGGACTCAGAGATTAAGTAATCTGTAGTCAGTAATGCCAAAACTGGTCATTTGGCTTGGCTGTTTCATAGCCACATACTGTCTCTGAAATCATGCCAGGTGCTCACTGAAAACCCATCACTGCCACCGAGGAAAAGAGCTAGTCACATCCTGCAAGTCAGTGTGATAGGAACATAATTTCCTTAAAGTCACCTTCAAAGAAAGAAGCTGAACAGCTCAATGACTGCATCAAATTTGGGGGAAATCAATTACCATATTTCAAGAGCTTTAAATAATTCAGGTACACTGGAATTTTTTAGGATCCATATTTGAAATAACAAATTCTGCCCTGTTTCTGTGATAGACGGATATCTACTATGATAACGGGTTTTAATTTTTCGTTGAGGTTTTTAAATTTGCATCATGTATATTTTCCTCATCCAGAACTACCTATAAGCCAACAGGCTTATATAAAGGTATGAAGCCCTTATATATAGGTATAAAGCCCTCCAGCCAGGGCTTCCTGAGCGTGGTAAAGGGGATGTTTTGTGGGATCACGTAGCTGCAGCAGCTAGAGGCTTATCTCAAACCACCCCGACCTGCCTGTGTGGGTCTTCCCTTCCCTCCAGCGTATTCAGGGCTTGGGGCGAGCCAGGGGATTTAGAGGGAGGGAAATGGCCGACCAGGGAACACCCAGAGGACAACCAGGTTCACAGCTTCATTCAAAGCTGCCCTTCCAGCCACATCCAGAAGGGGCCTGGCGCAGAGCTTCTAAAGTAAGGCCAGCCTGGGGTATGGCCTAGTAAGACCAGTAACAATGCAGACTGTCCCTGGGAATACAGGGGAGCTCTGAGAGACCAAGACAATCTCAGCTCTGCCAGTGACCAGTTGGGAAACCAGGGCAAGTTCCCTGATCTCTTTTGCTGATCTGCAAAATGAGGTCAAAATACCTGCCTTCAGGGCACTTTGAGGATAAAATGAAATTCTTCAAATACTTCACATGGTGTTGGTTCTCATTCCCTAAATACTAATGTCCTTTCTTGTGTTATGCAGAAAACTGAAGACTTTTAGGCTTGTTGGTTTGTGTGGTGTGGATAGGAGACTATTTATCTGAGGACAGTCCAGTCAATGGCATATGCTAATGTTGATGGGAAGGAATGAGTGTTCATCACATGGTCTTGGCAGCCTCCTGTCTCCCAGACATTACCTACTTGTGAAAGGCTGTGCTTTACGTTCCCACACCCTCACCTCAGCACATCCCCTGTATTGGACACTCAGTAGCACTTACCCACACTTAAATTCCATGTACTCTGTCCCCGCAGCTCCACTTCTGGAAATTTGTCCTTCAGATATTTTAACACATGTGAAATCTTTGAGGTGATTTTGTAATAGCAAAATATTTTTAGCTGGATATGGTGGCACATGCTTGTAATCCCTGTGGCTCCGGAGGCTGAGGCAAGAGGATCAATCACAAGTTTAAGGCTGCCCCAAAAATAAAAAGGGCTGGGGATGTGATACCTAGTGGTTAAGCACCTGTGGGTTCAATCTCTGGTGCCAGTAATAAATTTTATAGATACAGTTTATATTTAAAATGTACCTATAGGAAACCAGACTACAGTTTATCCATAGAGTGGAACATTATGCAGGAATTTAACAGAATAAGGCTGTTCTTTTTTGTTATTTTTGGGTTTTGGTATCAGAAATTGAACCCAGGGGTGTTTAATCAGAGTCTTATCCCCAACCCTTTATTTTTGAGATTTGGTCTTGCTGAGGCTGGCTTTGAACTTGTGATCCTCCTGCCTCAGGCTGTTCATTATGTACTTATATGGAATTATTTCCAAGCAAGGAAATATACTTGTAGTATATAGCAGAAAAATACCTGCAGTATGCTACTCATTTATTTATTGAGAGAGGGACAGTGAGAAAAGACAGAATCAACTTTGTTTTTCATGTGGCCTTCGTTGCTCCAACACTTTGTTGTGTACGTGGTGCTGGGGTTTGAATACACGTACTAGTGCATGCCAGGCCAAGTGCCGTAACTGCCAAGCCACCACTCCAGCCCCGAGAATCGATTTTTTAAATTTAGTTTTCACTTGGCTTTCATTGCTCTGACACCTTGCTGGGTGTGTGGTACTGGGGTTCAAACCCATATTTTTAAAAGGTGTTTGTGTATGGACACAGGCACACATAATACAAGCAGATGAAGAGAGCTGCTCTGGGGTCTGCCATTAGAGCAGTGAATATCTCTGTACTCTCAATTGCTTTGGGCATTTTTACCATGTGCATTTATCACCTATTCCAAATTTAAGCAGAAGAGTTTTTAAAAGAGCCTTTTTCAAAACAATAACGTTTTTCTTTTTTCCAGATCACAAGGTTAGAAAAAACGTGGACTGCCCTGAGGCACCAGTACACCCAAACCGCCATCCTCTATGAGAAACAGCTAAAGCCCTTCAGCAAAATGTTGCACGAAGGCAGAGGTGAGCAGGGAGGGCAGGGACCGCAGTGGTGGTTGCGCCATTAGTGTCTGGTAGGGCACATCATGAGGCCTCTGTCATCTGCACGACTGTCGCTCCCGGCTTCTACCAGGTGACTGTCTCATCTGCAGTTGCTATAACAAGACACAGTCAGAATGAGGTAGCAGCCTAACAACTTTCAACATTATGATACAGAAAATTTTATTCTTTAGAATCCACATGTGTCCCCCCAAATAATGTGTCAGTCCCACTGCTGATGCCCCTTGTGACCTTAATGGAGCGCCAGGCTGTCACTTTTGAAGGAACTGACATGTGGGAGAAAAATGACCAAAGCTGTGAAATTATGCTGAACCACTTGGCAACAGCCCGCTTCGTGGCCAAGGCTGCAGACAGCTACAGGATGAATGCGGAGAGGATCCTGGCAGGTAGGAGCTGTTTTTTGTTAAGTTGCTCCTTGTAGTAATTAGAATGAAAGAACAGGGAAACAGACCAAGGAGGAATGATTAAGGCATGGAAATTCCATTTACTGTATGATTGATCAGTGCCTCCCCTTGATTCCAAATGACTCAAGTGTCCCGTTTCTCCTTCTGCATGCTGACAGTGGTATATATAGAATAAACAACATCAAGAAAGGATGACCACTGCAAGTCCCTCTAGTAAGTGGGTCTGCAGGAGGTGGAGTTTTATGTAGACTTCATTCATCTGCCTTCCTTCCCAGTCTCACTGGCAAGTGAACTCTCTGCTCTTAGCATCTGACCCATCCTGGAAAGCACTGGGCAGTGCTGTATAAATGGAACTTTCTTGTAAGTTCTATGGTAGTAGAAAGCAGCTTCCTCACTTGACTTGATAAACAGAATAAGTACATGAGCAGCAAACAGGCTCCAGAGGCATGAAATGAAATGGGTTATTTCACCACATGGTGGTCAGTGTACTGTGAAAGCATGTTGGAAAAGTAACTGGTTTGGTCAGAGATGTAGGCAGAGGAAGCAGGTTAGGATAACTTCCAGAAGAAAATATACTTCCATTGACAAAGCACAAAAGTAGTCAGAAAACAGGGATGGGGATTAATAGTCTTGAGAGAAACTGGGAAGAATAGAAACCCACATACTTGGGTTTGGATTAATGTAAAGTGTGACTTGGGGCATGGCCAGCTGTGCTCAAGGGGAGGCAATACAGCTTTCCATGTGGCACTGTGGGCCCAGGACAGTGTCACACAGTCAGATTTATGTTTCGAGTGAATCACCCTGGAGGAAGGCTCAGTGCTGAAGGAAGAAAGCCAGTGCTGGAACAAGGGCTTCACCAAGGAGGTCACTGGAAATGACTGTGATCACTTCCTTTAATTTGTGTAGTGCTGGGGATTAAACCCAGGGCCTTGAACTTAAAATCTTTCTGCCTTCCAACTCACTAGAATTACAGGCATCTGCTAACATGCCTGGCAGTATGTATTTTAAAAACTTGAGGGGCCTAGAGTTTGATCCACAAAATTAACAATTGTGTGTGACAGGAAAGGCCCACAGGCTGCTTCAGAACCGTACTTTGGGACTGAACAGCTCTTGCACTGTCTGCTGTAGGTGTAAGTACCATATACCTGTTTCTTTTGTACCCCCTCAAGAATTCCTCAGGTTTGGCAGTGTGGGACCCAAACAACAAAAGCACACAATTCAACAGATGCTAGAGTACCTCCTCATGCAAAGCCAACAAATGTTTTTTACAGTGGATTGGGCTTTGAGAAAAATGTGCTTGAAACTGATCTACAGCATGTCATTTTAAAAAGATAGCTGAAGCAATTTTTCAGTTGGTCCTGTCACAAGTTTGCATAGCAAGTTCTCATTGCTGGAAGTGACTGTGAACTCAGGGCAGCAGAGATTTGCTCAGCAGCATCCAGCCTCGGGTAGGTGCTTAAAGTCTGTGAACTGAAGCAGTAGAAGTCATTATCTGGCCTCTGGGTGGTTATCTGTCTAAGGTATTCTGGTATCATCAGGAAGGAAGGGCTTCTGTGTTCTTTCCACCACCAAGATCCCATGGTCTGGATGGTGGGAGTACACTCCCCTTCTTTTCTTAGAACATAAAAGTCAAGAAACAAACCTATAAATGATTTTCAATTATTTTTTGACAAAGGTGCCAAGATAATTCACTGGATAATCTCTCAAATGATGTTGGAACTATTGAATATCCATAGCCAAAAAACTCATCTTGATCCTTACCTGACACCGTATTCAATAATTACTCCAAAATGGATCTTAGACATAAGGGCTGATGTACAAAGCTCCTATTAGAAACCATAAAAGGAATTCTTTGTCCTTGAATTAGACAAAGATTTCTTAGAACACAAAAAGCATGAACCGTAACAGAAAACACAACTTGGTGACAAAATTTAAATAGACACAACATCAGGGAAGATGTACAAATGAAAAGATTTTCAATGCATAAACTGTTGTGGTTTAAGAAAGGCTACAATTAAAGTGGCCAAATGAGTTGGAGAAATTTAGAAACTTCATGTGTGGCTGATATACTTAACCCAATATTCCTACTCCTAGAGAAATGAAAATGTGTCTACACATAGACCTGTACATACGTTATTATTTACAGTAGCCAGAAAATGGAAGCAAATGTCCATATAAATGAATATTAAAAAGGAATGGATTCATAATATGCAAGATATGTAATAATCCTAACATTATGCTAAGTGAAAGAAGTCTAACAAAAACATCCATACTGTATGGTTCCATTTATGTCAACAGAATAACAAAGCAGATCAGTGAGTGAGCCCTGGGAAAGGAATAGGAATTGGTTGCAGAAAGGAACTAGGGTGCAGAAGTGTTCTAAAAAGTAGGTGAGTCGGGTTGTGGTATGTAAATTGCACATCGGCAGAGTCGATACAAACACGCTTGGTAACCTGAACACTGCTAGCAGCGGCTTCTACATACACACAGATCTTGTGACTTCTCTTAAGTCGCTCAGGTTCTGGAGCATGGATGAGTACCGCTCACATTTTTGGGAACGTTTTTAAGGCTTTGAGAGAAGATGAAGTTCATTTTGATACTATTTTTGGCTGTTTTTAAAACACTGAAGTAATTTGTTTCTATTGTTTTGATTAGATTTTCAACCAGATGAAGAAATGACTGAAATCTTCAAGACTGAATTTCAAATGCGATTGCTGTGGGGCAGCAAAGGTGCAGAAGTCAACCAGACAGAAAGATACGAGAAATTCAACCAGATTTTAATAGCCCTCTCACGTAAATTGGAACCACCTCCTATAAAGCAGGCAGAACTCTGAAAACTGCACGAAACGTTAGGGTTTTGTTTCAAGCTTCTCATCTGACAATGATGTGCAAGTCTTTAGTATCCACAGGATATTAAATGTGTAAATTGCACAGAGCACATTTATTTATGAGTTGTTTAAAATTACTACTGATTTTTAAATGAATGATAATTTATTAAGGGGTAACTAACATGGATCAGCAAATCTTAGCTCTGTTGGCTTGTTGATTTCTATTTATCACACTATTTGACCATTTTAGTTTGAATTCCATGTCATCTAAGTGTAAATAGAAGAGTTTAAAAGCATGAAACATTTCAGAAGGTATCAGTTGTATAATAATGTAAATAGTCATGAATTGAAAATATATCTTTTGGTGAAACCATTGTATCTAGTGTCTTCAATATTAAATAAGTCATCACAGTCTGAGAATTCTACCTCCTGGGCTCTGAATACACTTTCTTTCCTAGCCACTATATCCCAAGAGTAAGCCAAAATTAACAAAAGTGGCATGAAAATTTTAAGGTGTCTGTTTTAGGAGACAAAGTGATACAAGGAAGTACCGGCCCCAGAAGACCTAGGTTCAAACTCGAGCTCTGGTGCTTACCAGCAATGGACTTTGGCTTACCTCACTGAGTCCCGCGTGCACCCTCAGCACCTGGGCATTGGTTTCTATTATATTCATGACAGCTATTCCCCATAAGTGACATGTCAATCTCTGGAAACATCTCAATGTCATACTCAAATATACCTTGGTATTCCCTAATCCACTCAAGCTCACCCCTAAAGAGATGAATTCAGAATCTACATGTGAAAGACAAAACCATAGCGCTTTCAGAACACAGATCTTTTTTAGTTTAATAGCCCCCTCTATTTTTTTTCCATTGTAAAATAGAATATAAGATTTTAAAGTATTGTCATTCTGCCGCCAATTGTCAACCTTTTTATTTTAAATAATACTGGAACCATACTAAACCAAGGTTTATCTATCTTTTCTCAAACAGGATGTTAAAATTTTTTTACAAAAATAGACTACAATATCTGTAACCAACAAATCATGTCTTTTTTGGTCATCTTAAATATGCCTACTAGAACCAAGTATGATACCCTCATTGTGGTTTAATGCAATGGAAATATCAGTTTCAAATCTTGCACTATTTTCATTACTGTGGTCTAGAATCATGAGGTTCCTACCCCACTTTTTAAAAAAGACACTGTCACTTTATTTGCTGGGGGGAAAACACACCTAAGTACACTTCTGCTTTTGGCAATATGGTGATTCAGATGGTCTTAGCCCTTGCACTGAAATAAAACTATATCTTGAGAAATGTTAACATACCTTCTAATGTAATGGTGAGCTTGACAGAATGAAAAAATACCCAAGGAACATGCTTCCCCTCTCTCTATTCTACCCTGAATGCTAGATACAAAAAATTTAACTGTCAGAACTTAAAAATCGAAATACTCACGTCTATTCAATGAATGGGAGACTGTTGTCCTGGGAAAGCTGAACGTGAAATGCCTTCAAGTACACAGGACTCCTGAAAGGGTTCCTGTAATGGGATGGGGGAGGGGATCCATCAGCCAGCAAAGGGAGGTAATCAGGCATAAGGGCTCTCCCATGATATTTATATGAATATAACTATGATAAGAAATTTATAAGGGAATTGGCTTACACAACTATTGAAGCTGAGAAGTCGACAGGCCATCTGCAAAATGAAAACCCTGAGATATTGGTAGCATCACTCAGTCCAACTCCAAATGCCAGAGAACCAGGGAAGTCAATGGTGTACCTCTCAATCCATTGACAGCCTGAGAACCTTAATACCCAGCCATGGGTATTAAGTCCTGAAGTCCAAAGGACAGCAAACTTGGAGCTCCAAACTCAAAGGGCAGGAAAAAAGTATCCCAGCTCCAGAAGAAAGAGAGAAAAAAATCATCTTCATGTTTGTGTTGTATTCTGGGCTCCAGACAATTGGATGGTGCCCACCCACAGGGAAGTTGGATCTTTCCCATTCAGTCTTCCATTCACATGGCAGTCTGCTCTGGAAACACCCTTACAGACACATTCAGACATACTGCTTTACCACTTCTCTAGGTATCCTTTAGTGCAGTCAAATTCACACCTAAAGTTAATCATCACACCAGCGAAAATGCCTGTCTTCATGTACAGCCACAGCTTCAAGAAGAAAATAACAAGTCTTCAGTAAGGGTTTAAACCTTAAGTCTGTCTTCATGCAGGTCTGGAATAAAATTTACAAAAAATGAAACCAAGAAATTGATTTTCAGTGGTTCCAGGTTGGTAGTGCTATGAGAAATAAAAGCTCACTATTAAGTTACAGTTCAAATTAAGAAATTATCATTAGAAACATAATATGACAAAATGATCCTGCTAGTTAGTGTGGAAAAGGATGACTTTTCATAATAAATAATTCATAAACAATTGGTTAAACAAATGAAAGGTACGAACCCTACGTGTGAAAGCCAAAAACCATAGCACTTGAAGAATACCTTTTTTACTTTGAATCAACTACCAATTTCTCAAATTAGATAGAAAAATCGTAAGTTATGAGAGACTAGTCAATATGCATTAAAACAAAGAGCTTCTATTCACCAAAAGATACCAGAGAGAAAGTGAAAAACCAGATCTTAGCAACCACATAAAACTGACAGAATTAAGTATGGTACACAGCCTCCAAGACAGCCTCTAATGTTCTCTGCCTTCTGATACAACATTGTCCTTTCTCACTGTACCTAGACTGGCCAATGTTACAAGAGCAGAGGGGAGAAGTAATGATATGTCCCTCCCAAGATCAGGGTATAAAAAGACTGCAGCTTCTGTCTTGAGTTTTTATTCTCTCAGATCACTCACTCTTGGGAAAGCAAGATGCCACACTATGAGCAGCCTACAAGACATCCACATGGTAAGAAACTGAAGCCTCCCACTACCAGCCAGCAAGGAACTGAGACCCGCCAACAATCACAGGCATAATGTTACAAATGAATTCCACATTCCCTCCCCGTCCAGCTCTGGGAGGAATGCAACCTTGTGAGAAACTGAGCTGAAATCAGCTAATTATGTTACACAGTAACAGATAATACATTTAGTATCCTTCATGCATTTAGAACTCTCATGAATAAATACAGAAGGACAACCAAAGAAAAAATGGACAAAGATAAAAAATAGGCTTTTTGAAAGAAAGGGAAACAGTAACCACGTAAAGGTGCCCAGCACCCAAAGTCAAGGAAACAAAAAATCCACAATGAGCTGCTTTTACATCTTTTGAACAGATAAAAATTGAAAAAAAAATTGTAACTCCTAAGTAATGAAAGTATTTTTTCAAAGCTGTAGGAGTATTAAAAGAATTGTGATAACACTGGGTGCTAAATGCAGCATTATCTCTAAAATTGAAAATTAATATAACGCATACTTAACACTTCAACTATTAGGTACAGACTTTACAGAATTCCAATATTAATAAACATGTATGTGAATGTGTATAAGCAATATTATTTATACTAGCAACATTCAGGAAATAGTCAAATGTCCATCAAAGAGGAAGACTAATAAATGTGTATATTTAGATAATGAAAATATTACAATAGTAAAATGAACCATGCATAACCACAGCCAATCTCACAATTTCGAGTGAAAACAAATCTCAAGACACAACAAATACTTAAAATATTTGACAAGTGGGCTGTTAAAATGTATATAATACATAAATAAGCCAATGTGTAAATCAACAAATAGTTCATTAAACATTATAAAACTTTGTGATAAAAGTAGCTGAAATTATTTGTCAATTACTAATCATTTTTTAAATCATTTCTTCAAGAAAATGGTTAGTATGATCATGTTTGCTATGGCTGTCACAAGGTAAATGATGCCCCTATGATTCCACACAGGGAACTGCCAACTCTTTGCCAATGACTTCTCCCACTGTCTAGCATCTGAAGAGAAGGGACGTGCAGCTAATTCCCATCCCACCTCTTACCCATCACACAGCAAAATACCTTCTGGGTGCTGCCTAAATACCCAGAGCAGAAGTGGGACTTTGCAGCCACAGTGGAGAAAGGAAGTGGGAGTAAGATGAGTGGGGACTACTGGTCTTAGTTTGTCAGAAGTGGGAACTTGTAGCTTTTGTGTCTCATTCCACACCCAGACTGTTTCTCCCACACTGGCCAATACCACTGAGGGATCCTCAAGTCCTGACACGATACATCCTGTATCAAAGTACCCTAGTCACAAAGAACTACCAGGGAAACTATACTACAAACCCACTTGGAAATATATCGAAAATTCACAACAACCTGATCTCTCAGAATACTTCACCAAGAGAAGGCTGGCCGTATAAGGTCCACACATAAGAGAAGTCCATCCCCAAAGATGCAGAAACACAGAAATGCAAGAAATATGAAAAGAAGAACCCTCCAAGGTTCATAATTTGGCAGCAACTGACTCCATAGATACTGAAGTGGATGAAATAAAGATAAAGAATTCAAAAGAATGATTATCAAAAAGCAATCAATTCTAAGAAAACAAACAGAAAAACTGAATGAAATAAAGAAGGCGAGTACAGGATACAAATGAGAAATTCAATAAAAAGAACCAAAGAGAAATATTGGAAATAAAAAGCACAATAAAGCAAATAAAAAATTCAGTTGAAAGTCTCTCCAGTGGAGTAGTCCATCCAGAAGACAGAATTTCAGAGCTGGTAAACAAAGTGGCCAACCTTAAACATTCAGACAGCGTTAAAAGAAAGTAATCAGGATCAGAATATATAAGAACCCTGAGACAAAACTGAAACCAAACTGAAGTATCACTGGAATTGAAGGTGAGATGCAGGCTAAGCGCACGGATAACCTCTTCAGGGAAATAACAGAAAAATGTCCAAACCTTGGGAATGAGATGGACATCAGATACAGAAGGCATCATTCAGAACCTCAAATAGACAAGATCAAAGAGAATCTCTCCATGACACATTATAATTAAAATGCCTAACATACTGAAAAATAATAGAATTTTAAAAGCCTCAAGAGAAAAATGTCAGGTCACTTTTAGAAGTTAAGTCAATCAAAATTGCTTCTGATTTTTCAGAGCAAACTCTTGGAACACACGTCATTCCAAGTCCTGAAAGAAAATAACTGTCAACTAGATTGTTACATCCAACAAAGTACCCTCAGAATCAAAGCAGAAATAAAAACTTTGCAAGATAAGCAGAGACTAAAAAAATCCATGGCCACTCAGCTGGTGCTAACAGAAAATACTCAATAGAAATACTACACACAGAAGAAATAAAAGACAAACTCCAGAGCACACAAATGACTGGATCTTATTTGAAGAGTAGCTAAGCAAATGAGAAACAGGACCAAATTAAACATTAGAAATAAATCAAAGTGGAAGGAATTAATCAACATCTTTCTATAATAATAATGCAAGTGGTCTCAATTCTCCAGTTAAAAGACAGATTGGAAGAATGGATCAAAGAACAAGACCCAACTATATATTGTTTGCGAGAGACCCATCTTGCAAGCAAAGATAGTCAAAGGTTGAAAATGAAAAGATGGGAAATGATATTCCATACAAAGTCCCCAAACAAGCATAAGTAGCTACTCTCAAATCTGACAAAGCAGACTTCAAGCTAAAATTAATAAGAGACAAAGGAAGCCATTTCATTCTGGTAAAGGGAACAATCCAATAAGAAGATATAATGATCCTAAACATCTATGCCCCAAACATCAGTGCACCTAATTAAATAAAACAGACACTACTCGAATGACTCAGAAAGACCTGAATACAATAAATGGGGTGATTTCAACACACCTCTTTTTACCAATAGGCAGATACAAATTCAGTAAAGATTCCTTAGACCCAAACAATAGTATAAATCAAGTAAACCTAGAAGACATCTACAGAATATCTTATCTAACAACAGCCAAATTCACTTTCTTCTCAGCAACTCACAGAATCTTCTCCAAAATAGACCATATTTTAGACCACAAAGCACCTCCTAGAAGTTAAAAAAGAATAAAATTACTTGCATCTTACCAGATCATCATGGAATGAAATTAGAAATCAACACCAAGAAAAACAACAGAAACTATTAAACATGAAGATTGAACAATACACTTTTGAATGATGAACGATGACAAAAGAAATCAGGGAAGAATTTAAAGTTTCTTAGAATCAAAGGAGACTAGATACACAAATATCATAATCTCTGGGACATTATGAAGGTATTTCTAAGAAAACCTTCATAGCTATAAATGCCTGTACTAAAAAATCAGAAAGATCTCAAAAAAACAAAACAAAACAAAAAACAAGGAAATAATGCATTTCAAGGCCCTAAAAAAAGAAAAAAGAACTAATTCCAAAACCAGTAGAAGAAAATAAGATCAGAACCAAAATCAATGAAATAGAGAATAAAGTTGGCACATGCCTATAATCCCAGTGGCTTGCGAGGCTGAGGTACAAGGATCCCAAGTTCAAGCCCAGAAGCCGGAGCAGTCACTCAGTGGTTAGGGCACTTGCCTGGCATGCAAGTCCATGGGTTTGAACCCCAGCACCACGTACACAGCGGAGTGTAGGAGCAATGAAGGAAACATGAAAAACTAAACAGAATTGACTCTTTATCTGTCTCTTAGGAAAAAAAAAAAAGAAAAAGCAATTTCAATCCCAGTCTCATCAACTTAGTGAAGCCCTAAGCAATTTAGTGAGACCCAATCTCAAAATAAAATATAAAAGGGCTGAGGATGTGGCTCAGTGGCAAAGTGCCTGTGGGTTTAATCCTAGGAATAATATATATATATATACATACATACACATATACACACACACATATATAGTCAACAAAGAGTTGATTTTTCAAAAATATAAACAATTGACAAACCCTTAGTTAAACTAATGAAAGATAGGACTCAAATTAATACAATTCAGAATGTAAAAGGAGAAATCACCACAGACATCATGGAAATACAGAGGATCATTAGGAACTATTTTGAAAACTTACTCCATGTTATGGTTTCAATGAAAGGTACCCCAAAGCTTGTATGAGACAATGCAAAAATACTCAGAGGTAAAAAGATTGGGTTATGAGAGTCTTAACCCAATCAGTGAGTTAATCCCAATTAATGGGCAACTGAAGGGAGGTAGGGTGTGGCTGGAGAAGGTGGGTCACTGGGGGCTTGCCTTTGTGATATATACATACATATACATATATATATATATATATATATATATATATATATATATATATATATATATATATATATATATAATTTATTTTTGTATCTGATGTGGAGTTCGCTCCCTCTGCTCTGCTTCCAAATGTGCCGCCACACCCTTTCACCATAATGCTAGGCCTCACCTCAAGCCCCATGGAATTTAGCCAGCTTTCCATGGACTAAGACCTCTGAAACTGAGCCTCCAAAATAAACTTTTCCTCCTAAAATTGTTCGTGTCAGGTCTTCTAGTCATAGCAGCAAAAAGCAAACTAAAACATTCCAGTAAATTGGAAAGCCTAGAAATGTATTTATTTCTAAAAATATGAATTGCCAAAATTTAGTCAAGAGGAAATAGAAAACCTACACAGACCAAAAATAAGCAATGAAATTGAAGCAGTAATAAAAAATCTTCCAAAAACCAGCCTGGGATCAGATGAATTCTCTGCTGAATTCTATCAGCTCTTTAAATAAGAACTAATGCCAGGGCTGGAGCAGTAGCTCAGCAGTTACGACGCTTGCCTGGCATGCACAGAAGCGGTTCCAACCCCAGCACCACATGCACAACAAAGTGTCAGAGAAACAAAGTCTAGATGAAAAAAAAAATGTTGATTCTCACTGTTCTTCTCTTAAAAAAAGAAAAGAACTAATGCCAGGTGTTTCTCAAATTCCATGAAATAGAAAGAGGTAGACCACTTCCAAATTCATTTTATGAAATCAGCATCACCTTAATACCAAAACCAGACAAGGACACATCAAGGAAAGAAAATTATAGTGATATCCCTGATGAACATAGATGTAAAAACCCTTAATAACACATTCACCAACATGTTAAGAGTATTGTACATCATAACCAAGCTGATTTCCCTCCTGAAGTGCAAGTAAGGTTCAACAAACACAAATCAATAAATGTGATTCACCACATGGAATTAAGGACAAAAATCACAAAGTTACCTCAATAGATGCAGGAAAAGCCTTTGATAAAGTTCAGTACCCAGTCAGGTTAAAAATACTGAAAGGACAAAAGGAACTTACTTCAACATCACAAAGGCTGCATACAAATAAACCCAAAGCCAATATCATAAGGAATGGGGAAAAACTGAAAGCATTTCCTCTTCAATCAGGAACAAGACAAGGATGTCTATTCTTACCACCCTGACTTAATATAGTACTTGATATCCTAGCCAGATCAATTAGGCATGAGAAGGATATTAAAGGGATACAAATTAGAAAGGAAGAGGAAGGCAGACAAATGTGACACTACTGTCTGGAGACCAGCTCAGGGAAGGACGATGCACCAATTGTGGTGCTGTCATTTGCACAAGATGGGCCACTCTCAACCATGCAGAATAAGTTACCAAATAAAGCAAAATTTACAAAAGCCATCTAATAAGCATCACTGCAAGGGCCTGTGCTTTCAACGTCTGTGTCTGCCCACGCTTTTTTCCCATCTCCCCAGCTGCTACCCAACTGAGACCTGGTCTTGCCTCCTTGAACAGGATGAGGCATTTCCTTGAGGGATGAATATAGAGTAGGGCGCCCTCGGTTTGGGTGCCCAGAAATTAGGACACCAGAGAAGATTCCCTAACACCGGAAACAAGTCAATAGTTAAGCTGTAGTAAACCTTTTAGCTTTGCGTATAATGTTCACATCAGAAATGTCTTGGTAGCAGAGGGTATCATACGTGGTTTCCATTTCACTACTTTTACCAGCCATCAAGGAAGCATTTTGACATTTAGCATTCACTATGGTTATATATCAGGATGCACTAGCTAAATATCAGTCCTACTCAACAATCTTTACACACATCATTCTTACCAGAACTCAAATACAAAGAAAGCTAGTCAGGCTTAGGAAAAAGTACCCATGAGGCAAAAGTATCAAGAAAAACACTCAAAATTCAAGATTATAGTTATTCTTCGAAGAGGAGGAGATGGCAATTTTCCATTTGCAAAGTAGGGTGACAGATTTATTATGGTTCATAATACACATATACACAATTTCCACAACAACAATTAAAGCTGCTGAAATTAAGATGCTGTCTTAGAATTCTCCTTTTGTATCTAAACAAAGGAATGAGGCTAATTTGACACGAGGTAGTCTTAGGAACCGAGGTTAGTTGCCCATTACATTTTTTCCTAAATGCTCATAGATCTACTATTTTTAAGGTTGTTGTTAAATTTTCCAGAATTTGTTGTCCAAAATCATATACTATAGTTTCCTAATTGCTGATAGTGACATTTTTATTTTTTAAGAGGTCTGGGTTCCTTTTCCTTTTGTTAATATTATTATAAGGTTATTACCTTTCCCTGGCGTCCCTGATCTTAGTTCGGATTGTTAGAAGCCCTTTTCATTGTCTTGAGCCGCTGCTGCTTTTTTGGTTTTCTTCCAGACCTGTTTATCTAAAGCAGTAACATTTGATGCTATTTTCCGACTATTTTCATTGTTCTCTGTCCTTATTTCCAAGCTTGGCATTCAACTCTAAGTTTTCATCTCAACAATTGCAGCCTCTCACTGTTCAGGATCCATCCGGAGTTTTTCCTTTTTTTGTGTTTCCAAAAGTTTACAGTCATAGTTTCACATAACTAGGTGACTCTGAAATTAGACTTTCTTAAAGTTATAGATAATGGATAACTAATTATGGCAAACATTCTTTTTCCATCCTCAGAAATGCCAGAAAGCATGGGTACTCTCCCTGACTGGAATCAAGAAGTACAGGAAATGCTGGCCAAAGTACGGTGGCTAAAACAGGCTATGTGGTCCAGCGACAGCTCTGAGAGAGGATAAAACGGGGTAAAAGCAAAGTCTGTGCAATGTGGCTACTGTTGAACAAAGATAAATTATTGCATGTAATTTAAATTCACTCTGAAGAAATAATGATTTTGGCCTGGGAAGCCAAGGCAGAAAGATTGCAAGTTCAAAGCCAGTCTCAGCAACTTAGTGAGGCCCTAAGCAACTCTGTCTCAAAATAAAAAAACAGACTGTGGTGGTGTCTCAGTGGTTAAAAGCCCTTGGGTTCAACTCTTGGTACCAAAAGAAAAAAAAAAAAAAAAAAAAAAAGAAAAGAAGTGATTTTCTTTTCTTTAATTCTTTTTTGGGAACGCTAAAACCAGAATAAAATTTCCAAAACTGCTTTCCAAAAATGATGCCCCAACTTCAGGAACTCTACCCTCTGTATTATCTGTATTATCTGAAATTTAGCACATTCAAGAACAAAATTATCACATCTCTCTGGTTCACATACCAAAAAAAGATACAACTTAACTGACCATGAAAAGATTATTTTATTCCATGAAAATATTCTCAACAGAGAACACTATCTTAAAACAATTTACCATTAAGAAATCAACATGTGCACAAAGAGTAAAAATTACTGAAAATTTTAAGATTTCTTTTAGACAATTCACATGTTCAAAATTTAAGAATGATTTAAGAATGATTTTAAACTGTGCAAGTACAAATGTCATTCCTATTGTAATAACCCATATACAGGTTGCACTATTCCACATGAAGGAATCTGCCTCCTACGGAAGCAAATTCTGCTTTTAGAAAAACAAACAGTAGCTTCGAAAGAACAGTTAGTACTTACAAGAAAGCCTTGAACTCTGCCCTCTGTGGCTGTTAGCCAAAAAAACATAAGCACTTCAGGCTTTATACAGAAGACAAACACAGCCAGATCACATTTCCTTCTCATCTCTAACCTTTAAAGTAAAAATAGCACTAGATTTTAAAACTACATCATGTAGTCTGTCAGTATTGAATAATGTTACATTATATAAATAACCCTGTAACGAGATTCAATATCTAAATTTTAGAGTTTACTAGCCTCAAAGGTAATACACTATACGTCAGCTGTGTAACAGTGGTGTACTTGATCTTAGGAAGGCATTAACTTTCACACAATTGTTATTCAGCTTTAGTATAACTGGTAGTATGAGTCAAATAACACTGGGAAAAATTTAATAAAGCAATCACACAGCTTCTAAAATATTGCTTAAAATCCAGAAATACACAAACCATTTCACGTTCTTTCTCTCCTCAAAACAGTAAAGAACCAAATTAATGAAGCTTTAGTGGTAGAAATAACCCCCCATCCACCCATCTCCCTATTACAACACCACTAAGAAATGAATTTGGATACAAGTCATTAACAGAATCACAAATGCAAGGCATGACAACATGAGCAAAGGGGGCACTAAGGACAATTATATTTACAAGTATAAACATACAGAAATTTCTGTTTTACAAGTAAAAGTGCACGTAGATCATTACAAAGTTTCACTAAATTTTATCTGGTTCAAACAAAAGCATCATTTGGAAACAGACTATCATTACAATAATCAAATGAGATCATTATAACCTCAAATTAAAAAACAATGGGGGGAAGTCCATAAAACTTCTCATAAAACACCGAGTAAAGTAAAATGGACATGGACATGTCTTTAGTTTGATGCATAAATTTGAAGATGCACCATCATACATAGTAGAGCTCTAAAAGCTACCTACCAAGGCTACATCGGCAGCTGCAGCAGAGCCGCAGAGTTAAAGGAGGTCGCACTGAGCTGACACATAAAGCCCTTTGTGGGATACTGTAGTGGTAGTGTTGGTGATCAACAGATTGAGGCACTCTAGTTTAAGGCAGCATTTGAATGGAAGCAGCTGACTTTTGACAACAGTCCTTTGTCTTGAGGTGGTGAGTATCTTCTGTGTTTATTATGCCAGGACTTCAGTGCTGACTATAGATTCTTCCTAGACTGAGGTGCTGAAGATGCATCTTGTTTCAAAGAGTTCTTTCAACTGGGCTGTAGGCTAGAGCAGAGATGTTTTCTTTTTCTTATCATAAATACTTCAGGTTCACAGAACACGTCTTCATAATGCCAAAATTGGAATGTTTGCAGTGGGGAAGTTATAGCAGCATACACAAATACTAAGATGGAAACATTAGTGCTGGAGATGTTGACAAAGTGATTTGCACTACAAATGTAAAACAAAACAAAGGCTTTGACAAGAACAGGGATTATAAAGACATGCCTAAAAAAATCTAAGCCCGATCACTCTAGACATGCAACAAGATGTTAAGCAAGCATGGAGGTGGCACAGGCAGACAACGACACATGGCACAAACTCTAACAGACAATGGGTCTAAAAGTCAATTAAAACAGAGCTGGATGGAGACAGTTTTATCAAGACAACCAAATATAAGAAAATTTTATGACAGCTCTGCATTCTTTGTGATTTGGACACCAGTAAAATGGAAAAAGGGTCAGCCATTATTGGCTTTATTCTTTCTTCTATGTGAACAATTGTAAGCTAGGAATTTAAGGATTGGTATTATAACAATTTTTTTAAAACAATGTATGGAAATGCTAATGAAGTTAGTAAAAAAAATCATGTATGCATGCACTCATGCAACTTGCTTCTCTCACTCTCCTTGAGCCTGACAATTCTAACACCCTCCCCCCAAAAGCAGCTGCATGTAACCTCCTTCAACATCTTGCCCATTTCCTCAGAAACCCTCTTCAGGAACCTGCAGTCCAGGAGGAAAAAGAAAAGAACAATTACTGAAGACCTTTGGTAAGACCAAAAAGGGTGTTCAGCTTAAAGTGTCTGTCCCAAATGTCTCTATAATCATTTTATAGTCAGCTACCGAAAACACCAGAAAAATGTGAAACATGAGCAAAATCAGAGGCCAATCTTATTGCTTCCTCTCTTTAATTCCTTATACAATTAACTTAGTGTATAATCAGATGACTAGCACACCCATAGTACTTGACTATACAGTGTTTCCAACAAATGCTTGAAGTTAATTGGAAAAAATTCTATTTTAATAACTGCTGATCCAGCTAAAATGAGGCCCTAAATGGTAACGCAGATATCTTCCTTTAGCTCAGTCAAAAGAGTTATTTCTTATCTAAAAGTAAACATTACCATTATTTTTCCTTTCAAGATTTCTTCTATCTTCACTGATTTAGAATATATTTTCCTGCTAAATAATCACTAAAGTGATATTCCCGAAAGACATTTTCAAGATGAGAAAAATAAGCTAAGATTAATTAGGAAAGAATTTTGTGCATTACTGAACATTACCAGTAAACCTGAAAATATTTTTAAATCTTAAAGCTATTTTATTCACATAAGAGCTAGACCAGGCAAAGCATGGTGGCACATGCCTATGATCTTAGCTACTTGGGAGGTTTACACAAGAGGATCACAAATTTGAGGCCAGCCTAGGAAAGTTGGTGAGACCCTGTCTCAAAATAAAGAGCCACAAATGCAAGCTAGCATGCAAGAGGCCCTGGGTTCAATCCCTTATATCACACACACACACACAAAAAAAAAAACCTAGACCAGATGATACATAATGTAGATCTCTTGATTAGCTTATTACTTAGATTATGCTCTAAATGCTTATTTTCTTCCTTTAGGAAACCAACTAAGAATATGGAGGAAAATGAAAATGACTATATTATTATTTTACCCAATTATCCAACTATTACTTTTTTCTCTAAATACAGAAACTACAAATTAATACTCCAACAAACCACTCTTGGAAATCAGCTTTCTACAGCATTTCAGAGCAGTTTTACTTATTTGAATTCACCAGTCACTCACTGTGTTTTCTGAAGTAAAATGTGTGGGGGAGCATTCTACCACTGAATTCCTGCCCACTAAGCCAAATTCTATATTTATAAGGAAGAAAAATACAAATCCTTCACATAGACTTAAGTATGACATAAAGCAAAGGTACCAATTAAGCTTCACAACAACATTACTCAAACAGAAAGGCATCACAAAAACTGTTTCTTGCGGCAATATTCACATCTTTTAAGATCAAGCCTGCACTTAAGCTCACACAGTGAACAATAAATTGAGATGCCTGTTAAGTTTTCTTACTTTTTCTGACCTGTTGAATGTGTTTTCATTTTATGTTATCATTTGTCATACCATTTGTCATATATGGCACAAAGCTGCCTGATTAGTTTAGATATAAGTTACTGCACCTTTACTGTTTTTCTCTAGAGTTACATCTATGTATGATGTGGGAACGTAGCCTTCTTCCCCGTTCTGTCTCCTGGCTCTTGTCCATCCATCACCTTTATCCTCCTCAATAATGTATAGAACTTCACTTTCTTTCATTGCCAGAGTGCCTTCATTATGTCCTAGAAGAGAGTTTTCACAGTACAAGCATAATTTAAGTGTGATAATTTTTAATAAGTTAAAAGTACAATACATAAAAACATGAAACCCTACTAAATTTCAACATACCTGTTCAATATACCTGACTCTCATTAGTAGCAATGTTTCTACAATGTTTTATACTTTATCCAACCCTTTCATATACATTCTCATTTGAACTACACCGTAAGCCTATGAGGCTGGACTAATAGTACCCCTATGTAACAGACCTTTAGAAGTAAGTGAACTACAGTGACATGGGATTTGACAGGGTATTCTAGTATCTATTTCACTATTTCAATTGCTTTCCTGAATTTTTATAGTGTTGCTATAGAAAATTCATGAGGTATGTATGGTTCAGGAAAATAGTAACAAGACAATGAGAAGGTAGGAAAAAAGAAAGAATATAGTTTAAAGAGAGCAGAGAAAAAACAGGTTTAATTTTGGTGATGGTAGAAGCAAAACAGCCACAAAGCGCAAACTTCAAGACCTCATCAGCCTCAGGAGTCCCTTTCTTTCACCACCCTCACATTCCCAACCTGCCTAGCAGTATCAGTATTCATAAGTAGAAGCCTCATTCAAAACATGCTAAATCCTTCCCTGCTCACCACATCAGATTATAGAAAGCTCTCAAATATAAAAGATTTGCTCAAAATGAGGAGTAACTAAAGACCATTTCATTATACTATATTTCGGATATGCTAAGAGTCACACCCAAGGCCTCAAACATGCTTGGCATGTGCTTGATCACTGAGCTATATCCTGAACCCCCAGCAGGTGGGTTGAGAAAGACCTTAAACCACTAATGATTTTACAACAACCTATTTATGACAGTGTTACTCTGCTCTTTTATTAGTTGAGGGAAAAGATCCAGGGTCCAAAAGAGTAAGGAAAACTGAACACCTGCAGCAGAAAGCCGTAAGGCCTCACTCTACTCACGGACCACTTCTACCATCCCACAGGTAATGCACTGTCAAAAGCTATCACGGTCTCTCCACCCTCACCTGAAAAGGTAGCCTGCCATCAGGATATGATGACGGCCTTCAACTATGCCTTATACCTGCCTTTCAATGTGAAAAGACTGCAAGGAGTGTGAGTGACATCACCAGCTTTCCACTTCATAAGCTGGGCTCCGTGCTCCAGTGGCTTCAACTATGCTGAGTACATGTAAGTATTAGTAGATTCTGAGAGACATTCTGTATGGACAACAGTTGAGTGATAGGTAATAATCTGTGTTAGGAGCTAATAACACAGGATAATTTTCTTTCAATTCCAGGTGTGGAATAGAATAACAATTAAAACAGAAGTATAGGGGCTGGAGTAGTGGCTCAGTGGTTATGGCACTTGCTTGGCATGCACAAGTATGTGAGTTCAAACCCCAGCACCATGAACACAACGAAGTCTCAGAGCAACGAGGGGCACATGAAAAACTAAATAAAATTGTTTTTTTCTCTCTCTCACTGTCCCTCTGTCTTAAAAAAAAAAAGTATACATACTAATGAACTGGAATTATAATTTTCTGACAAGGAAATTTTCTGACCAGATTTCTGATTTAGCTAAGGACACTCAAGTAAGTGACATGGTACTTAGACATTAAGGAACTTATGTTATCAAATAAGACATCATACCATCAAAAGGGTAGATAGCTTTGCAGTGTCCAATAGCAGGCAGGGGGTCATCATCCTCAAATTCATCATCAAATTCATGGTGACCATGCTGTTGGGGTGGCCCACGGACTTCTTGGTTTGCATCATCAGTGTAACTTCCCTCAGGACTAAAAATCATAGAATTATCTTTGTCAAGGATCATGAACATGAGAATTCTTATCTATACGTTGATCTCAGGATCAATTAAGAAAATCAGATACAGATGACATGGTTTCATATTAAGCCCTATTTAGCTGACTATATAAGTTGCTTCTAATACAAAATGATTTTTTGTTGAATGTCTTGAAATTAAAAACAAAATCAAAAGATAATAATGTTCTAGTCAAATAGGAATATTCAGTAATATTCATCATACTATCACTGGGTCTAAAGATGAAATGGAAAAATGGAAAATAGACACTTTCATCATCCCACTTCCATCAGTCCCTCTTTTAGCAAAAGAAAGGAAAAATTTTTTGCTAAACTATCAAATGATTGAATGGAATGGGAAAATTTACAGGATTAGATTTAGCAACACTTTCAGTGAGCCTGGAATCCACATTCTTAAATAGCACATGCCCAAAAAACTAGATTCTTTTAGTCTGGGTTTTACAAAAAACAAACAAACAAAAAACCCAGCAATAACAAACAAACAAAATAGCCAGTTATCTATGGATTTCTTTCTCTTTTTTAAATTTTGTTTTGAGACAGAGTCTCCTTAAGTTATCCAGACTGGCCTTAAATTTGTGCTCTGCTTGCCTCAGCTTCCTGAGTAGTTGAGACTGAAGGCATGGCCGCTGACCAGCCTGAGGATCTTCTTAACATACTACTGAAGATATGAATTCTTTTAAGAAGTGACAAGACGACCGAAGTAGTAACTAATATATGTGAAGCACATACTACTACCAGATATTTTATTTCTATGTGCTTTACGTATATTATTTCCTTTATTACTAACAACCCTACAGGATGGGTGTTTTAACCTCTGTTATATATTTCAGGAAACTGAGACGTGAGGAATATTTAAATAATGAACTTGCTCAAATTACACTGCAATTAAATAATAAACCAAAATATTAAAATTCTTCTCTACGGTAAATCCTAATTTGTGGGGGGAACAAGATATTTTATACCAAGGAAGAAATGTTACAAGTGATGTCAAAACAAAGAAACTTGGCAAAATGCCAAGTTGCAAACACTGGTCTAAATTAACAACATAAACATACTCCCTCCCTTTCCTCAAAGTTATAAGCAATTAGACAACAAAAATTGTCTTCCGTATAAGCTACTCTACTCCACCTAAACCATATGGAAATCTTCCCATGCCTAAGGTTCCAGACTGTAGCTCTAAGAATTTTCTTTGTTTCTAGCTCTGGCTAAGAATGTCATCCTTCGGGCTGGAGCAGTGGCTCAGGGGTTACAGCGCTTGCCTGGCATGTGCAAGTACGCAGGTTCAAACCCCAGCACCACTTACACAACCAAGTGTCCAAGCAACAAAAGTCATACAAAAAACTAGATAAAATTGATTCTGTCTCTCTCTCTTAAAAAAAAAAAAAAAAAAAAATTAGAAAACCTATTTAAAAAAAACACTTAAAAAAAAAAAAGAATGTCATTCTTCACCTGCAACTAATGTTAAAAGATCAGAAAATTACTTAGGTAATAAGAATTTATTAAAATAAAGAAGAAGAAAAATAACTGTATGAAGTTTAGGGCAAAAGGGTGAGAAAAGTTGGGTAGATAGAAGATACACCAATAAAAATGCAAAAATAATGACCTTTCCCGTCCCTGTGTAACAAGATGATTTATGTCACTGCTATGTCTTCTGTCTCCTCTCCCACCTGTTTTCCCTTCAACTTCAGAGAGCCAAGCCTTAGGAAAAAAGCAAAAAAGCAACAACCAAGCTCAATAAATTATTTTCAAAAGTTCATATGATGCCTTGCATTTAAAATGTGCTGAGTTTTTATAATTATGTGATTTTTGGAGATGAGAAATCTTTATTCCAATTTGGCCAATGATCAACTTTTTAGATCCTTCTTAAGTAACAGCATAAATGCTCAGTTTTACATAAAAGTTTAAATAAAAAAATGAATGAGGCATAATCTAAAGATTATATAAAATAATGCAACTTTACTTTTAGAATTAAGTATAAGTACTGGAACATAATTCTAACAAAAACCCAACCTGTCATAATAAAGCTATGAAAATAACTGATCACAGACAACCGCTGAAAAACAAATCTACCTCATTCTTATGAATTTCCATTCTTAAGCGGTCAATGTTATTCATGGTCTCTGCTAATTTCGGCTGCAAACTCCCTGGATCCCCCATTTGTGGGTTTTTCTCATATACATCTTTCATTTTGTTGAGTGCATCTCTGAAAAATAAAAGGAAACCACAGAATTAAATATTCGCTTCATGTGCTTTTAGATGAGAGTTCCATTTGACTTTGGGAACCCAAGTGCAGCTTAATCTTAAGTACAGTTGCATCTTTTTAAAGTTTAGTCAAATATTACCTGATTAAAGACATTTGCATAAATCTCATGATGTATCCATAGTTAGTTAATAATTCATGGAAATGATCTTTTCAAACACTTATAGTACCAAAACAGAGTAAATTCACTTCTCAATTATAAAAGAAAATATGTGTGTATACAGACATACATACATATGCCAGTTTAACAAATACCTGGTAGAACACTCAATATTCTTAAGCCCATCATGTTCCAAATCAAAATCAAATTCCTAGCCAGCTACTCTATTCAATCAGTGTTCCTTATCACAGTTCACACATCATCCTCCCACTCATCTATGCTAGAAATAGGAATGCTATCTTTAACTTGCCCCCTTCCCTCTATATTCAGTCATTTGCCAATTCTTCTTAGCCCATCTCCTCTTCTCTAATCACATTAGAATAAGTTATGCCCAATCACAGCTCCTTGAGTCTAACATTCAACACTATCGACACACCTTAAAATTACTCTTTTCCTTCTTGACTTAGAGGTTACATTTTCTTTTCCTCCTCCTAACTTTGATTTTCTCACAATTTCACTCATTGCCTCCTCCTTCTTTGTTCAACTTCTAAATGTCTGTTACATAAAATGACAGAGGTTTCTTCTCTTCTCATCCTACACTCCTCTTTGAAGGTGATTTCTTACTGTTTTAATACCACCTATCTTTAGAGGATTCTCAAATGTATCTTCAGTCCTCTTTTTCTCCTAAGTTCTAGATTCTTATTTCCAAACCCAACTGGACATGTTCAATATGACCTTTTACGTATTTCAAAAATCAACACAAATAAAACTATTATATTCACCCAAATTTTATTTTTCTTACTGTTTCAATCAATTCTATACTACTATCCTGAGCTATAAAGCTTTAAAATCTCTTCCATTTTTCTCTTCTCTGATAACCAGTCAGGTAAAAAGTCCAACATACTTTCTTTGAAATGACTCCTTTCTGTTCTCTTGGACATGTCTTCATCTAAGGACCTCAGCATCGCTCATGGGGATTGTTACAAAGTTCCCTAACTAGTGTCCCTGTCTTCAATCTCCTTCCTCTATGATCTAATCTTCATACAACTTTAAATTACTTTTCTTCAGAATACAGAGCTGCTTACAGCACTTGCCTAACATGTGTGAGGCCCTAGGTTCAATCCCCTGCACCATATATACAAAAAAAGATAGAATATAACTCCCCAATAAGTATAGAACTCCACACACAAAAAAGGGATTCAAGACTTTTAAGTTATATCTTTTCACCTTCATCCTCTAATATTGCACTCCACATAATTTCTAATGAAGTCTTCTAGATTAGACAGAATTCCAAGCCTCAGAAAGAACACCTTTCTGTGCTTTTATTCTCGCCTCTCTTCACTCCCTTGAATGCTTCTTCCCCTCTCAATTTTCTTCTTTAACTGATAAAATCTTATTTTCCCATCAAGGTCCAATTCCAGTGCTCTGAAGACAAAATGGCTAATGTTGCAATGTTAACTCTGACATTTACCAGCTATCTATTTATTCTTAGACAAAATATGTATTTATTTCATACCCAGTCTCTTCATCTACATAAAAGGAACCACCACCTCAGAGGGCTATCTTGAGGAATTCAATAATTTGCTCCAGGTAAAATGCCTAGCTCAGTACCTGGTAATAATCCTTTCATAAACATTTATTTTCTAGACCACAGCCCACCCTCATCTCCATTTCTAAATATCTCAATGAAACTTTCCTCTAAGTTACCCTAGAAATCTCTGTCTCATATTACCAGCGATCACAATCAGTGTGGATAAAAGTCAGTCTTGTCTCTCCCCATCTACAATGTGAACCTCTTAGGAGCAAGGACTATGTTTTCATTTTTGTATTTTCTTCTTTAGTCCTCATATAGACTATCATATATGGTAAAAACCAAATATTAGACTAGCTGTTACAATTTTCCAAACACTATTTATATAGTGCAAGAAATATTTTTAACATTATTTTAAAAAAAAGCCTCTGGAATGGCTAAGATTAGACATGTGCCACCATGCCCAGCAATAAGTAGCCTCTTTGCAAACTATTTTATAGTGCTGTTTTTCATATTTTTGTGCTTTCTGTTGGTGATATGGGTGTTTAAAATGGTTCCTACAACATAGTGTTTTTAATATTCCTAAGCACAAGAAGGCTGTAATGTTACTTAAAGAGAAATCAAGTCGTAAGCTTTGTTAGACATGAGGTGTCTTTAAACAGAAACATACATAAAACAAGGTTATGTATCCATCTGTTGATGAAAAGGTTGGACCAATGTTACCTGGAGAGCCTAATCCCCCAAAATAATGTTTTAATATTCAGGAATTGAGTGCTCATGGTAACTTTACAAACCATTAGCTACTATGAATAATGAGAATTGACTATACTATAATATTTATCAATCACACTTCAAATATACTTTTTGTTTTTGGGTTACTGGTGATTAAACCAGGATACTTTAACACTGAGCATTAGCCCTTTTTATTTTGAGACAGGGTCTGACTAAGTTGCTGCAGATCTTACTAAGTTGCACAGGTTGGCCTTGAGCTTGCAATCCTCTTGCCTCAGTCTCTTGAGTTGCTGTGATTTTGCAAGCATGTACCACCATGCCTGGCTTCTGATACACTATCTTTTATTTTTTTTTTTTTTCAAAGAGAGAGGGACAGTGAGAGAGAGTGAGAGAGAGAGAGAGAGAGAGATTGATTCCACTTTATTTATGTTTTCAGGTGGCTTTGGCTGTTCCTACACTTCATTGCATACATGGTGCTAGGGTTCAAACCTGCCTCTTTGTGCATGCCAGGCAAGCGCCGTTAACTGTGGAGCCACCACTCCAGGCCCCTGATACACAATTTTCAACTTCAAAATTTCAATATTGTGCTGGAGATCATTTGCCTGGCATGCACAAGGACCTGGGTTCAAATCCCAGTACCACATACACAACTATGTGTCAGAAAAACAAAACATCAGATGAAAATCTAAATAAAATTGATAATTGATTCTTTCTCTTTCTCTCTCCTAATAAAAAAAAAATAACTTCAATCTTTCATGTTCTGGTTTAAGCCCCAATTTTATCTTCAGTGAGTAGGTCATCAATTCATTGTAATCACCTTTCATTCTTCATAAATAACTCTATGTTCACTTCTTAAAAACTGAACAAATGAAAATTTTGTAAAAGAAATTAAAGTACAAGTAAATGAGTACGAAAATGTAAATGATAAAGTAATGTCTGCCAACATGTTCTGCAGTTAACAAAATAATTATAGCCTCAGGTTGTATACCAAAACAAAATGAAAATTTATGAAATACAAGAGGTGGTTAGTGTTGGTGAAACTATCCTTTATAATGAATTATCAAGCTATTTTACAAATTTCTGGAAGGAATAAATATATATTAATAAGTAATACAAATCTAGAATCTAGGAGCTGGAGCAGTGGCTTGGTGGTTGGAGCACTTGCCTGGTATACACGAGGACACAGGTTCAAACTCCAGCACCACCCACACACTTAAGTGTCAGAGAAACAAAGGCCAGATGAAAAATACATAAAATTGATTCTTTCTCTCTCTTTAAAAAAAAACAAAACAAAAAACTACAATCCAAAGAAAATCTCTAACATTTCATTTTTATCTATGCCATAGCAACCATAAAATTTTGGCTTAGGAGTATATATTTCTTTCAAAAGACATTTCAATTAGTATGTTTAGGTTTTTTGGTTTTGTTTTGTTTTTTTCTTTTTAGAGTGTGGCTGAAGATCAAACCCAGGCCCCTGCACATGCTAGGCAAGCGCTCCACCATTGAGCTACTACATCCCTAGCTTAGGATGTTATGATTTTGAAACCATCTATGCATACATCATTCAATGTATATTCTGAAAGAAATGAGAGAGAGGACTTAAAGGAACACTACTTTTGGTCTGATTCTTTCTGTAGTTCCCTGTTAAGTTCATCAATGCGCTGCTGCAGTTTTTTACGTCTCTGTTCTGGCGGCAGATGGCTGAAATCTTCTAGTGCTGGGCCCTGAAAAGAGAATCTAAATCATTATTACAGATATTTTCAGGAAATTTTATTTAAAAATTTTACTATAAAATAAGAATCTAAACAAAAGCTTTAAGTTTAATTTCAAATTTGTCTCAAATAGCTCCCTTTAAAAAAAGAAAAAATCTACATACATGTGTGCACTGATGAAAGCAATTGTACTGAAGAAAAAGCTCACATTTCAGTCATTTCTTAAAACCATAAAAGAGAATAGGTAAAAACATCACCAAATACAAATGATTGGTAATTACATTATTTTCAAGTCTTGGAAGAGTTAAAATGAATACGTATGAATTTTCTTACAGCAACAACAACAAAATGGAAACACATAACATTTCTCATCTGTACAAGTTATTCCATATATTATTGTGTATCATCATTTTCTCAAATCAAACCCACTGCCATATTTAGGCTGCCACAAATATTCAAACTAAAAATATGTAGAGCTTGTAAAAACTGAGTTAAGTAAGCAACTTACCTCATAAAAACAACTAATCAAATATATGTCAATACTGCATTATAGTCTTTGATTACACTCATTAAACCAATCTTCAAAATCAAGACATGTGATCATTAAAAAAACAAAAGGTAGAACTAACCAATGAATAGAAATTATATTCATACACAGAGTACACTTTGAATTTTTCTTACGTAAAACCAAATAACTCAGCTGTATCTGGAAGAAGGATATAATTCAAAGAAAGGATCTAATTGTTTCTTGGTGCCTAAAATTTTTTTGACAAGTTGATAGTCAAGAATTTGTGATTTAAGAAAAAGTGTTGGTATTTAGATGTAAACTTTTTATTCAAAGATGTCTTTCTTCTTAAATGTTATTTTAGCCACTGTCACTTTAGCTACATCATTAGAGATTACAACAAAACCAACATTAGAAACTATTAAACTCATTTAAAATAAACTTTTATTCTTTTTATATTCCCAAATTAATGATACCTATTATTCTTCATTTTTCTTTTAAAAAACACTTATTGTAAAAATATGAATATAGTACAATTTTTAAAAGTGTTTGCTGAAATGAGGAAAAAAATGCATTCTTGCCCTTTGGGCCAATTATACACTAAATAGCTTTATTTTACCATCCACAAGAATGCTTCACTTATTTCTAAAGAAGAGAAAACTCATTTTTAGGATGAACCATGATCAAATGTAACAATTAATAACAGAATCATTCCCTAGTGGCCTGCCCACCAAGGACATTCAACAAACTTGCCTACAAAAAGTAGGCATCCTAAATATCCTTTCCTTTTTCATCTACCAGTCACCAGATATAACAATGTCAATAAACCAAAGCTGACCTAATTAAATGAATGGCAAAATTTCCTATGTAAAGTTCCCTTAAATTTAGTAGTTAGTTTTCAACACAAGTTGTCAGATTTATTCTAATTTGGGGTGCAGGTTTTAAACTATTATATATGTGCCAAAGACAAACTTCTAATTTATAAGAACACTTCTAAAAACCTTAAAAATTTCCTTAACAAAGAAATAAATTTCAATGCAAGTGGGCTTTTGTTTCCTTTTTTTGGGTGGGGGGGTGTAATATAATGAAGTAACAATTACCCACATGTCAATCTGCCAGATTTCCACTTATCTTTAATCAAACACTCTTATCTTTTTTTTTTTTTTAATTGTTAGATACCTAAGGCACCTGCATTCCTCCCAGTATATACACACGGGGTACTGTGGGCTGAACCCAAGGGCACTCTACTACTGAGCTACATCCCAGTCCTTTTTATTGTTTGAGACAAAGTCTAAGTTACCCAAGCTGGCCTCAAATTTGCAATCCTCCTGCCTTAGCCTCCTGAATATCTGAGATTATAGGTATGTGCCACTGTGCCCAGTCTAAGCACCTGAATTTCTAATATCCTATTTCAACATTATAGCCCATTCTTACAGAAACTGTTTCTGATGGATGTAAAGAAGCCCTCTGAGGCATTTAACAACCTTACGTACTATAAAAGAAATTATAAAAGGTTGAATTGTAACTGTTTAAGAAAGAGTGGACTGTACCCCCCACCAAAAAAAGGCTATACAAAAGCTATTTCTATACAAGCTCCTGATGGTTTTGGTTTTAGTTCTTCATAACATAGCTCCATTAATATGTCTGAAAAGGTGAAAAATTCAACACACATACACATACAGACACACACACACACATTAATCAGATCTTTTGTGTTTCTGTTCCCTTCAGTGGTATAGGAAAACAACACTGACTCGATAATAAAATTAGAAAAACAATTTTCTGGGGCTGGAGTGGTAGTTCGGTGGTTATGACACTTGCCTGGCATGTGCAAGGACGCAGGTTCAAACCCCAGCACCACTTATACAACGAAGTGTTGGAGCAACGAACACCACATGAAAAACTAAATAAAATTGATTCTTTCTCTTACTGTCCCTCTCTCTTAAAAAAATAAAAATAAAAAAGGACAATTTTCTTTCTTTTTAGAGAAATCTAACATTCTTAAGATAAACTACAAAAACTTTATATGATCATTTTAAAGGATGCTAAGAAAAATAATTTTTGCTAAATTTTCCTTTAATGTATAAGGTGAATTTTTGCTCTATCATATAACTCTTTTTGGGGGGCGGGGGTGCTTGGGATTGAACCCAGGGGTGCTTAACCACTGAGCCACACCCACAGTCCTTTTCTTTCTTTTTTTAATTTTAAGACAGTGTTTTGCTAAGTTGCTTAGGACCTTGCTAAATTGCTGAGAGGCTGGGCTGGAACTTGAGGTCCTCCTGCCTCAGTCTTCCAAGTCACTGGGATTGCAGGCATGCCCCACCACGCCTGGCTCTACTATATAACTCTTAATTTGTAACATAATTTTATTCATCTCTATCACATGACAAGGACTCCATCCAATCACATTTAAGAACTTAATGGTCCATGACAGTTAACCACATTATTTTCTAATCTATGACACCGAGAGGTACTGGCATATGTTGGACTATGGATTAAATTATAAAAAGAAGAAGACAAGGTGAAAATGCAGGATGTACTTTACCACTT
This sequence comes from Aplodontia rufa, assembly GCA_004027875.1. Lineage (NCBI taxonomy): Eukaryota > Metazoa > Chordata > Mammalia > Rodentia > Aplodontiidae > Aplodontia > Aplodontia rufa. The sequence continues at coordinate 3,611 of PVKS010008717.1, read as the reverse complement.
GTTTTGAATTAAACAAAACAATGTTTTGAGATTACTTAATGTTGGCACAGTGTATATATCAGCACATGAGGCTTACCATCTTCACCGACCACTGAATAGTTCAATGGAAAACAGAAAGAAATGGTAAATTATTCACATGAAACTATAATATAGAAGATGCAATAACCTATACTTTACAATATTAAAATAAATCATGTACATTTCACAATCCAAACAATTATGCCAGAAAAAAAACAATTTTAAGCACATTTTGGAAAAGCAAATTACTTGCAAAAAAATAATAAAACACACTGATAATGGGCAGATATTTTCTAAGTTTAAAACTCAAAAGTAAATAGATATTATTCTATCAGTAACCATGTATTTTCTTTTAAAGTGAATTTTTACAAAGGCGATTTTACTTATATAGCTCTTCATTCTCAAAAATACTAAGCTCTGAAAAGGTGAATATAAAAGCTCTAAAATTAGCCATTTAAAAAGAAATCTTATGTGAAGTAACTAAAAAATAGAATGGCCTTCCCAATGCATTAAACACAATATCTGAATTTTTATAGTTCAAAAAGACTGTTTTGAATTTAAATATATCTTGGTTTGGTGAGGGTAACATTTTTACTTCGGTTTTAATGTGCTTTTTTAAAATTTATGGATACTTTAAAAATACATTTCCACCACAAAATAAATGTGTTACCCAGAACCAAGTTTCCTATACATATTTCCTAACAGACACAAATATATAGGTTGAATTTCACTTTGAAAAGTTTCTATTTTTATCATGAAATCCATATGCTTGAAAAATAACACTAAAATACAGCTACAATTTTAGCAAATTGATTAAAATTTATTCTTTTTGAAAGATGAAATGAAACAATCTAGAGCCCACCACAGTACTCTTATACTGTGTAAATACCACAAACACACACACACACACACACACACATTCTGAGGATTAGAAGAATCCTGCAACTGGTATAGCATCTATCTGTTATGCACAAATACACACACAGTGACACAATATGCAGCAAGCTTTACAAAACTAATCTTCACACTAATTGCAGTTTAGCTAACAGTTTTTAAACTTTTTGTTTTTTCTTATTCTCTAAATCATTATTTTTTTTTTAAGGTTTTTGGTGGTATTGGGGATTGACTCAAGACCTTACACGTGCTAGGCAAGCGCTCTGTCATTTAGCTACATCCCCAACCCTTTCATAAGATTTTATTTTGAGCCAGAGTCTTCTTGGGTTGCCCCAGCTAGCCTTGATCCTCCTGCCTCAACCTCCTGAATAGCTGGGATTGCAGGTGTGTGCCATGGCCCTGGGCAAAATTATATTTTAAGAGAAGGGGGTGAGATGTCAGCTAGAATTTCACATAAAAAATACAAATGAAATTTAATAAATATCTGGCAAAAATATCTACCCCTTATCTCTGATGAGTTCAGCATATGTTAATGGGTATGAAGATAAGAAAAGATGACATTTGCTAACCATTATCTTGCTGAACTTAGCTTAACATTCTTTAGACTGTCAGTAGTTTAAAGAAAGAAAAATTGTAATTTATTTTGCTATGACAGAATTCCTGCTGAGGAAACAAAAAGGTTTAAATTGAGGAAAGATATTCATGGTCTTCCTTAAATGCTATTAAACAAAATTATATATATGGAAAGGAAAAAAAAGTATTTTAGCATTTAAAATATTTAACTTTTATTGTAATTTTTACCAGCTAAATTTCTAAGTGATGAAGTTGCTTTCCTAATTTCTCTAAGAACATCTTTTAGAGAAAACATTAAGATAATTATAGCTGAAAAACCAAATGTTCCCATTTTTAACCGGTTATTATGAAGTAGAAAATAAATTTATATATTGGCCTTAGATGTGAGAATATAAAAAATTCAAATCTTTGTAAAAACATTAGAAACATATTTTGTGTGTTTTTAAAATACTACATAATGTTCAATGCAAAAATCATATTCTCATATACAATTATTATATACCTATAAACCAGAAAAATTTACGTCCATTATATCTTAATAAACACAAAATAGGGAAAAAGTAAATTCAGCAATTCAAATTATTAGGTGTATTTCACTTTAAAATAGGCCAAATTCCTGAGAGTTATTCTTTGAATATTTAAAACTTAAAAAATAATTCTGGAAGTCTGTAATGTCATGAATAATTTGGATGAAAAACATGGATTCATTATTGCTAGATAATAATATTTTTTAAAAGTATTTAATGAATATTTAATGAAGCTCAAGTGAAGTAGTTATAGGGTAAAAATTATTAATTTGTTTATTAAGCAGTCAAACTTATGGATACTTCCCAAAAATCCATTAATGGTTAAAACTTAATGTCATAGAAGGCAATTGGAGATCTGTACACCTCAGAAAAGAACCACTGGTACCACTAATAAATTCAGCAACATTAATCAATGTTTCTCATATCCTTACTGACACTGGGAACTAAAAACACTAGCTTTCTTTAAAAAGAAAGAAAGAGAGGGAGAGAGAGAAAGAGAGAGAGAGAGAAAGAGAAAGAAAAAGAAAAGAAATGAAACGAAACCCTAGCACTGAAAGGTGGGTGGGGGAGAAAAAGAAAATTTAAAAGTTTCAGTTTTTTAGAAAAAGGTACTTAGGAAAAAAATGCCCAACAAATATAACTCAATTTTATTTTAGTTTTTCATGTGACTTTTGTTGCTCCAACACTTCATTGTGTACGTGGTGCTGGGGTTCGAACTCCCGTACTTGGGCATGCTAGGCAAGCGCCGTAACTGCTGAGCCACTGCTCCAGCTAACAAATATAACTCAAAACAAGAGTTTCTGAATTTTACAGTACAACTCACTAGCTTTAAGAGACCTCAAGATGTACTCTGCACCCTTAACACACTGAAAAAATCCATGTAAAGATACATAAACTGGCTTATTAAAACTTATTTTATTCTTTTTGGGTTTTTCTATATTGATAAAATTCTTAAGTGGAATAAAAACATCTCTGTGGTTAATTCTGAAAATAGTACCTAGTAAACTAATAAATACTAATCAAAACAAAGAAATTTTTCAACCTCAAATTATAATACCCTTTCCTCCTTGCTCCACTCTCCAGTCCCCTACTTGATTTGTCATATTTCCTATCTTGCACACTGTTTTCCTCTTTGGCATGATAAATAAAAGCAATATATGAATATAAAACAAACAAGCAAGTAGTTTTATGTTCTGTAGTTGTAAAATCTACCTATGAACTCTTCAACAAAAATGAAAATGCCATACTTCTAAGCTGCTCTTACATTTCTAATTGCCTGAACATTCTTTCATAGAATTACACTTATTTTATATCTCTGACACAGAGAAGCAACAAAGGAATTAATTCTACACTCATAACTCAGGCAAAAGAAATCCCAAATATGACTTCTTAAAGTCTTCCCAATGGGTATTAAAGACTTTTAACCAGCATGCCTGTTAAGTATAATACAGACTTTTCCAGATGCACTTTTCAAAATGTCATGAACTGCTTGTACTGTCCACATAACAGAATTAGGTAAAGTAGATACAAAGAAGTTCAAGTCAATGACGAATAAAGGAAGTTGGAAAAAGGAAATGAGACACTGGAACATTTCTGCTG
>PVKS010008716.1:0-67093 GCA_004027875.1 Aplodontia rufa | reverse complement strand
AATTCTAGTAAGATTTCTTGAAGCTACATACAGATTATTCCAAAACCTACGTAAAAAGGCAAAGGAACTAGAGTAGCTAAATTTTGTTTTAAATAGGAGAATATAGTGGTAGAAAAGAGTTTACAAATTTCAAGATTAATTCGTAGCTATGATAGTCAAGACTGACTAGTGTTGGCAGAGGAACAGGTGTATAGATTAGCGGAACAGAAGAGAAAACCCAAAAATAGACTCATTCAAAAATGGCCAACTGGTTTCTGACAAAGGTGTAAAACTGAATACATAAAAATGGTGAAGTAATTGGATATCCCTTGGGGAAAAAAATCTAAGACTCACCTTATACAAAAATTAACACTACATAGGTCAAAGACTTCAATATAAAATGTAAAACTCTAAAACTTCAAGAAAATTAACAACATAATTAGAATCTAGAGTTTGGCAATGGGTTCCAAGATTTGACACTAACAGCATGATCCATCAAAGGAAAGGCTGATAAAGAGGACTTCACTGAAATTAAAAACATTTGGCTTATGACAGACCTGTAAAGAGGATGGAGAAACAAGTTGCGGTAGTAGAAAATATTTGTAAATCATGTCTTATAAAGGACTAGAACTTAGAATATAAAAAGTACCCATCAAAAAGGCTAAAATTAAAACACTTGGTAACCAGAAGATGTGGAGACACCGAATCACTTATACCTTGCTGAGAGGAACGTAAAGTGGAGCAGCTACTATAGAGAACAGTTTCGCAGTTTCTTTAAAAGCTAAACATGCACTTAATCATACCACCCAGTAATTGTGTTCCTAGCGTTATCTCAGAAGAATAAAAATGTGGGCTCTCTAAAACAAAATTGTATATGAATGTTGTTAGCAGCTGTACTTGTAACAACCAAAAACTGAAAACAAACCAGATGTCCTTCAACAGGTGATTGTTAAATAAGCTCTACTACATTCATACCGTGGAAGGCTTAGCAATAAAAAGGAAGTATGGACGTACATATTATACCTAGAAATGTACTGAGTTAAAAAGGAAAAGCTAATCTCAAAGGTTATATGCTGTATGATTCCATTAATATTGCTTTCTTGAACTGACAAAATTCTCAAAATGGACAAGGGATTGGTGATTGCCATGTTTTGAGGGGGAGATTGGAGTAGCAGAGAAGTGGGTATGGCTATAAAAGGGTAACAAGCGGGATTCCTGAGGTGAAGCACAAGCTCGACTAATTCTCCGAGGCCAGCATCACAGTGATATAAAAAACAAAGATATTACAAGAAAACTACAAACCAATATTCTTTATGAATATAGATTTAAAAGTTCTAAACAAAATATCCAATTGAACACAACATATAAAATGGAAATACATCATGACTAAGTGGATTTTACCCCCCTGGGAATGCAAAGTTGGATTAAGCATTAGCAAATCAACAGAATTTATCAAATTAACAAACTAAAAACCCACCCTCTACTGACACAGAAAAAAAATTGAGAAAATCCAACATCTATCTATGATAATTTTTGCCCAGCAAGCTAGGAATAGAACATAACTTCCTCAATCAGAAAAGGAACAACTACAAAACACCTAAAGTTAATGGACTTAATGGTGAAAGAATGAATGCTCTCCCTCTTAGATCAAAGACAGACTATCCACACCCACCACCAGGGGGTTGAGTTCATTGCAGTAAGTAAAGAAAAATAAAATGCGTCCTGACTGAAATAAAGTAAAAATATCTTTATTCACGGATGACACTGATTATGGAGATAGTTAAAAGGAACTTACCAAAAAAAAACTATTAGAGCTAATGAATAATTTTGACAAAGTTGCAGAATTCAATATATACAAAGTTTTACCTTATTTTATACAGTAGCAATGAATAATCAGATATTTGTATAAAAACAATGCCATTGATAAAACTATTATGTGTAAAATACTTAAGGATAGTTCTGAGAAAAGACATAAAAGATCTATATGCTAAAAATGACACAATTTTCTGAGAAATATTAAATAATACCTAAAGGGATTTATCTTGTTCATGATACCAAATAATTGCTAGTGCAAATATATCTACTGTTCCTGAATTAACCTATAAACTCCATGCAAGCCCATTCAAAATTCCAGAAGACCTTTTTTTTTTTTTGGTCAGAAACTGACATTCTAACTCTAAAGCTCATATGACAATGAAAAAACTTAGAGTAGCCAAAATAATTTTGAGACACAGAGCAAAGATGGGGTGATAAATTGCCTGATTCCAAGATGTATAATAAAGCTACACTAATCAAAGCAGTAACATAAGGAATAAAATTAGATTAATGGAACAGAATAGAGTCCTGAAATAAATTCACACATAGCTGAACAACTGATTTGTGATAATGGTACAGGGCAATTCAGTGGAGAAATTTGTTTTCAACAAATGCTGGGTCAACTAAATAGCCATATGTCTAAAAATTAACTTCAATCCATACCTCTACCCACATACAAATACTAACTCAAAATGAATCATAAACTTAAATATAAATCCTAAACTTTCTAGAAGGAAACATGAGAAAATCTTGACAACTTTGCCAAGATTTTATAGATGGGACACCAAACCCAAGCCAATCCAAGATAAATGGACAAAGTGGACTAAATAAAAATGTAAAATTTTTGCCCTTGAAAAGACATAGTTAGAAGAATGAAAAGCCAAACAACAGACTGGACAAATGCTTACAAAGTACATATCTGCAAAAATGAACATATAGAGAACTCTCAAAAAGTAATACTAAAAAAATCCAATAAGAAAAAATGGGCAAGAGACTCGAGCAAACGTTGCACAGAAGAATACAAATGGCTAATAAGGATGTGAGAAGATGCCCAACATCATTAGGATCAGAACAGTGTAAATTAAAACAGTCCTAAGACACTTCTATATACCATTCTGCTTATTAGGATGAACAAAAATTTTAAACTCTGACCGTATCAGTGCTTGGTGTGGATGTGGAAGAATTTGACCTGTCATACACTGCTAGTGGCGACGTAAAAATCATCTACCACCTTAAGAAGCAGTTTGGTACTTGCTCAAAATGTTATTCAAACAACTACCACATGATTTGGCCATTCTACTCTTGGCTATTTGCCTAAAAGAGTAGAGCATATGTCTAAATAAAGACTTGTGATGAAATGTTCAGAACTTTATTTATTGGGCTGTTTGTTTGGGTTACTATGGATCCATACGAGGGGCCATGCCAAGCAAAGGCTCTATCACTGAGCTACATCCCCAGCCCCACAACTTTATTTATAAAATCCTCAATTTAAACATTTCCCAAATGTCTGCTGATAGATGAATGAATAATACATTGTGGTATTATCCATGAAACAGACCAATACCCGGTAATATAAAAAAATGAAATAGTAACACACATATGACAACATATATTGATCTCACAATAATTTTGCTGAGTGAAGGAATCCAGACACAGGACAAGATATGCTGTATGATTATATTTACATAACTTTAAATTAACATAAATTAGTCTGTCAGTGACAGGAACAAATTAGTATTTCTTAGGAGAAAGGGATGAGCAAACTTCCTGATGTGATAGACATGTCCAATGTTCTTGATTGTGGTGATGTTTCACAGGTGCACACTTAAATGTTGAAACTTCCCAAAGTGTACACTTTAGATATGTGCAGTTAATTGTATGACACTGTATCTCAATAATGCTGCTTTAAAAACACTCATTTGGGGATAAAATCTTTACTTGCATCTCAAAGCACCCAGAATATTTTTAAGGTGAGTATGAGTTTAGGGAAATGCACATCTTTTATTTTTACCTACATCTGAAGCACTCTTCCTCAGAATGCCCATTTTGTACTTTTAGAGACTGAAAATAAAATGGATATCCTAGGACATTTTAGGTGCTTGTGATATTTAGTGGTACCGGGCAAGGTTTCCTAAAGACTCTAAAGATATCCGGTGCTATGATATCTCAACCTACATGCAGGAAAAATTAAGTTTAAATATATCAAAGATGGTATACTTTTATATAATCATGTTTATAATATATATCTTGAAACCATATGAGTTGTCACACCCTTTAGGGTTAGACGGTGGTGGTGGCAGGGAGTGAAATTATAAAGAAATTGGAGATTTCAGGGGAAACAGTTCAGAAATTAGGATAGTAGTATCTTGTTTTCTGGGAATCCATGTTCAGAAAGCAAGGTAAGACAGTCACACAGCAGCACAATTCACAATAGCTAAATTATGGAATCAACCCAGATGTCTGTCACTAGATGAGTAGTTTAAGAAATTGTAGTATATACATACAATGGAGTTCTACTCAGCTATTAGAAAGAATGAAATTGTGGCATTCACTGGCAAATGGATGGATATCATGCTAAGCTAAATTAGCCAAACCCGTAAACTCAAAAGTCGTATGTGTTCTCTTATTTGTGGAAGCTAGAGTAAAATAAAGGAAAAGGAGAGTGAAGCATTACATAAAAAACCAAATACAAATTAATACATGAACTAAAAGAAATCTAGTAGAATAAGGAGAGGGGGAAGGAGAGGAAGAACAGGTGGGAAGAAAGGGAGGGTAAAGCGGGGAGGAAAAATAGTATATTTTGTACCCCAAGGGCACTAAATAATTCCCAATCAATAAAAATGGGAACAGTAAAAAAATTTTTTTCAAAAGGAATTCAGCAGAAGAAAGGGACCAGGAGATGGGAGGAGGAGGGAAGGAGAAGGAAGTGCTAAGGTGGGATACTGGCCAAACTAGATTATTACATTGTATGCATGTATGAATATGTAATAACAAATCTGATCATTATGTACAACTTTTATGCACCAATAAAAATGTGAAAAAAGTATTTCCCATTTTATTGTCCCTTGTGACTTGTCAGGTGTTATAGTATTTTATGGTATTTTAATTCATATAAAATAGTCCCAGAGTCTCCTTACCAATATCAATTTAAACTTTAATGGTGATCATTTTTAGCAGTTCTTGTTTTTTCATTACCAAAAATGCAAATAAAATGTCTACTTTTGATTCAAGTAATCTACTTTTGTTACATATTAAGTGGCCCTTCAGTTACCTGCTTACCAGTTAGTCTGCTGAGCCTGGATAGACAAATGCTCCAAAAGCCAGAGCTTATGTCTCAAGTTCATCTCCTAGTGTGACTGTCCACCCTGTATGTCACAGGAATTTGAACACCGAACCTCAAAATATGACACCCTATGTCTTTTCAAAAAAATAAAAATCACAAGCCACCACTCTTAACTACTAGATGAAATCAAAGTTGAAATAACAAAATCAGAAAATGTCAATGCTAATTTGTTTTAGTTCCTGAACCCTTGACTACTGATTACAACATTAAATATATGTTCATGGTTAACTCTACATTGTAGGAATCACTAAGCATTGAATGAGCTGTCAGGAGATCAGGTTGTGAGATCGAGCTTTGCAAATCATTTGCTGAACGATATTGGTTTTGTCATTAAATCTCTCCGGTTCTTAATCTCATTTAATAACAAGGGGTTAGGAGTGTTTGGATGATATCTAAGCTTGTTTGACTCAAATTCTATGATTTTATTCCTAAAGAAGAAATCTGAGTTAATTAGACCGTTGAAATTCACACTGTCAATAGAAGGAACTTCCGTGAATTTCATTTCTTCCTATAACATAATTGGACATAATGATACTGGATAAGACAGTGGGGAGTTATACTTAAGGTTTAAGATTTTCTACTGATTCGAATAGAAATGCTAAGGTATTAAGGTATTCTTGCTTCTAGCCTGACTCAATCTTAGTAAAAGACCTAACTCCTTTTCGGCGAAAATAGTCATGGTTTTAAATCAATATAACCACTAGCAGAGCATTTGTCAGAGAACGACCTCAAGGCGCTCCCTTCTAGACCTGCTGGACTTCTAACATTTTTGATAGTGACCGGAAGGAGTCATGTTTTCCAAATCAAACCTGGGAGAGATATTTAATATGTTAACAGAATCAAGAGTTTCAAAGGAGGAGAGAGAGAGAGAGAGAGAGAAAGAGAGAGAGAGAGAAAGAGAGAGAGAAACCCAAACCAAGAAGATGGAATTTATCTGCAAAGAAGGGTAAGTCCCATGCCTCATATTTGGTTCGCAAAACTTATTAGCTATCCTAAAAAAAGAATGGGGACAAATTAGCTTGAAAGCTGTTACAGGAGCATCTCTTCTTTCCCTCCCCCATCCCATTCTAACTCAACGGAGCAGCTGATGTTGCTGCACAAAATCTTCAAAGGTGAATACATGCTTGGGTTGCATTCACAAAAATGCTCAGATCAAAGAAGGAAAGTGTTCCCCTATATTTCCTACAATGCAAACCTCACCTGCAGTTATGGATCTAGTTTAGGGCACTATACTTAATAACGAATCCTCCTTGAACCTCGTCCCTAGTTGGATATTTTGGATGGGTAATTTTGTAGCCAGGTCACATGAATAGTGCTTGAGGGTCTGAGGAGTCCAATTTGGAAAGAGTAAATGTAGGAAGCACGAAAAAGGAAGGTCGCGGAAGAACGCAAGCAAGCTGTGAGCCGCAGTGGGCCAGGCGCGCTGGGCGGGCTGCTCGCAGGCTCGGGGGCGTGACCTTACTGTTGGGCGGGAAAGCTCGCCCCGCCCCGCGCCGGGCGTGACGCAGGCGCCCCGCGGCCCCCGCGCCCGTCTGCGCGGTTTCAGGCTTCGGCCCGGGCGCGGGCCGGCGGGGGATGGCGGTGACGAGCCGTGACGCCTCAATGGTTGCCTGGGCGCGACGCAGGGGTTCGGAATCGTGCGCAGCGTGGCCCTCTCTTCGAAGCGCCGCGCCTCCGAAGCCGGGGCTGTGAGTGTGCGTTGGGCGGCCGTCGGGGCCGAGAACCATGAGCCCCGGGGGCACGGGCTCCTCCGCAGGGCTGCTGCTGACCGTCGGCTGGCTGCTCCTGGCGGGCCTCCAGTGCTCGTATGGGGCCAACGTCACCGCCATCCAGGATCCCAGCTTGGCCCGCGAGGGCGAGGGCGAAGCCGAGGGTGAGGGCGAGAGCGAGAGCGAGGAGGACGCGGAGAACACGGAAAGCAGCGAGGTGGCGGAGAACGAGGCCCCTGCGGCTGAGGCCCCCGAGGAAGATGGTGAGGGACAGAGGTTCCTTGCGGGGCGCGAGAGGCCCGTGTTGAGGGCAGAAGCTGACCCTTTCTTTGCCCGAGAACAATGCGAGTTACCTGAGTTACCATCCTTCATTTTATTCATTTTGTGCATCTTCTGTCCTTGAAGAAGGATGTGCTGATTGCCCACGGCTACAGCAAGATAAACACATGAGCACATATAGAAGCTGCTGCAGAAACAGTTTTAAATATTGCTTTGGAGAAGGAAAACATTTTTTTCCCCAATGGTGGAGGTAACCTCCCACCAAGGGGAATCGATTTGAGTCTTGTTGCAGTGATTTTCTGTTCCCATTGTAATCTTTCTTCCTTCCTTTTCTTTTTTCTTTCTACTTCGAAATTGCAAGCACGCTTTCCTTCCACGTTTTTCCCTTGAGATGGGAACTCAATGGAATTCATGATTCCCCATACTATGACACATCTAGAAACCAGTATGCCCACAGAACTGCCCATATATACACCATGTCAGCTTTGTGCAGCTCCTACCACTGAGCACATTCACACTGCGGGAGTGCTTAGTTTGCATGTTTAACTTAAAACAAAGAAATGGTGGCAGTAGAAAACACCTGTCAAGGAATCCAACTAATAGCACTGTTAGATGATAACGTGTTAACCAATGAGCCTGTGCTTGGTACGTACATTTGCCTTATACTGCTGGTGCATTAAGCAATAAAACTTGTCAAGCTGTTGTACCTTATATTGATTAGTAACTCACATGCTGGTAGGTAAAAGGTCAGTTGCAGGTTTGCAGCCTTCAAAAGGATGATTCCCTTCCCCCACAAATGACCCAGTTGAAATTCTTTTAGTATCCCTGGCATTATTTTGTCTTCTCGGTTTGTACACACTGAGTACCCATCAACCTTTCTTTTATTTCCCAGTGACATGATGACGCTTAGCATCAGAAAGAAATTGAGTGAGGTTAACAGTGGGATCCAGGGTTGAACTGCCTTGATTACATTATAGAGTGCTTGGAAAGGTCCTGGACTTTGGAAATGTGAAAAAGAAAGATAGCTAGGGAAGAACAGCACATGTTCTCAAGCAGAGTAGCTATTCGTTCATTCTATTCTTGAAAGAAATTGAGTGAGACATTTTAGTGTTAAACTAGTGAAGGGACATTCCTAAGCTGTTAAATGCTAAATATTATTTAGGTGAAACCCAGATAATGGAGTTACAATGCCTTACATTTAAATTCTATTATAGGTAAGTTACTTATTTTCTCAGTGTCTGAGTTTCCTGATCTGTGGGCCTCAGGGAGGTACAGTTGCATGCATAGTCCCCCCGTCCCCCAGAGATTGACAGTCTAGAACTGTAAACAGTCAGAAGTGTCAGAGATCTGAAAATGTCTAGGACCATTGTCAAAATTTTCACAACCCTTCTAATTAAAACCAGTCATCACCATTACTATCTAGCGGACTCTTAATTTTTTTCACTCTTAATTTTTTTTTCTTTTTTTTTTTTGAGAGCTGAGGACTGAACTTGGGGCCTTGGGCGTGCTAGGCAAGCACTCTGCTGCTGAGCTAAATCCCCACTCTGAAATCTTTTTAAAAATAATTTACAAAACTAAGGTAAAGGATTAGTGAAAACCAAACCCAAATTTTTATTCCATATATCCTAGTTTTGAAGGTGTTTTACATAACCTAACTGGGCAAAGTAATTTGAATAAAACTAAACATTCAGCTGTTAAGCATGATCCTATAATACATCCATCTTGTAAATTCTAATTCCAAAATTCAAGTACGTCTCTCAGAAAGTCTGGGTTATCTTTACTCTGGTTCTTTTGGCACTTACATTGTCAAAACACAATACTTTTGAAAACTACAAAGGTACATATTTTGTTCAAGAGTAACATCTTTTTGCTGCATAATTGCAGAACATTTTCATTTTCAGTTGATAAATACCAACTGAAATGTTTAGTGACTTTTATTCATTTCTAAACCATCTATTTTCTTTCAGTCACCTTTATATACTCACATGCCATCATGATTTGTCCGTTTTCAAATCTTGTCAAGTAAATGTGCATAAACATCATGAAAAAGAAAAGAATCCACGTCTTTTTAGAAAAACAGTGTGGTCTTGGTTATTGCCACAAAATATTTCCAGATCAAATGCTTCCTAATGAAAGATATAACTGGATGAGAATACTATATAGTCTTTCATCCTTGGAAATACAATGCTCACTCATTCATCCTTAAGTTTAAAAAATTATCCAGGATAGTCATCTAAGATAGAATCTTTTCTCACTGAGATTTTGTTTATATAATCAATTTAACCATCACCATTTTCATCCAAGATTCTGCTTTTTATGATTCATTCAGTAATTTTGAAATGTTTTTGTCCATCAGTTTTCTTCTCTGCCATTATGGGTAAAAAATGAAAAATTCTGAAGCCTCTGTTTTGTTTAATTAAAACTAGAAATAGCCTATATGGAGGATGTCTCTAGACATTTTTCATATATTCCTGAAATGTAATATGATACTTTGGGAAAAGCAGTAAGAAGCAGACTAATGTAATAGCTATGGTTTACTTCATAATTACATCATCTTTCTAAGCAATTCTAATCATTCCTTGATTTTATTATTTTTTTAATAGAGAGGGACAGTGAGAGAGAGAAAGAGAATCTTCTTTATTTAGTTCTTAATGTGGCTTTCATTGTTCCAACACTTCGAAGTGTATGATGGTGCTGGGTTCAAACCCGCATCTTCAAGCATGCCAGGCAAGCGTTGTAACCGCCGAGCCACTGCTCCAGCCCCCAGTTTTATTATTTTAGTCTTTTAAAACCATAGTTGGGAATAATTAATGAGTAATGATGAAATTCCATCATTACAAATGATGAAATAAAAATTTTTAATATAAAGGAAAAATCACAAAAGATTGTTAGATTTATGCATGCCTTTTATATGCTTTATATATCCTTTTATATATCTTTAAAATACATATATAGTTTAAAGATAAATATATATCCTTAGATTTATAAAAGGGTCCAGTAAGCCACGTGTGGTGGCACATACCTGTAATTCCAGTGGTTTGGGAAGCTGAAGCAGGAGGATCTCAAATTCAGAGCCAGCCTCAGCAACTTAGGCCCTAAGCAACTTGGTGAGACCCTGTCTCAAAATAAAAAAGAGAGCTGGGGATGTGGCTCAGTGGTTAAGAGCCCCATTCAATCTTCCCCGCAAAAAAAGAATCTGATAAACCTACATAATAATTGCAATATAGAATGAGTTTTATCTTATGAAAATATAACTATATTTTATTCTAAGAAAATCATGAATTACCATCTTCACAAATCATCTCTCAAAAAAGCAACTCAAAGATTACAATTGTACCCTGATAATGTGTACCAAAAGTTAGAATGTGCTGTCTAGAACTGAAGAGAATATTGTAAGATCATTGCCTGCATCATTGTGGATGCAGGCTTTTATCAGTGTAGCCTAAGGCCCAGTAGATTTTTAGAGAAGCCTCACCACATTCTTGCCTCTTATTGAATTCACTGTTGAGCTCTGTTCATTTTTTACCTTTTCTTCTATGAGGTTAAGACAATCCATACAATATTTTTGGACAGTTAGCATTTCAGCTCTACGTGTAGGATTTTTTTTATTCTCCTAAGGTTTCCTTTTGTTGCATTTGCCTGTTCTTCCACCCCCATTTTTAGATTCAGATTTATCTTCAAGCACATTTGCTGTCCTTTCTAGCTTTGTGGAATTCTGAATTCAGTCAACATGACATCAAGGTTCTTTTTCAGGTAATTAATAAAAATGTTGAACAGGATAGAGACTGTGACACATCACTACTACCACATTGCCAGCAACAGACTAATTAGCATCTGCTCTTACTGTTTAAGCAGTTACACATCAAATTTTGCTGACATTCAGATCATATTTTTTTAAATTTTTATTCATTGGTATATAATGGGAGATTTTTACAAATGCCACACTGAAGTCCAGATACATATAATTCCCTTGACTCACCATTGTAGGATTCCCATCAGAAAACAAAATCATTGAAATGATCTAATGGACATTCAATACATCAAAGAACATTAAAGCTGAAAGGGACTTTAAAGGCTATCTGATTCAACCTCTCATTTTTTTTCTAAGAAAACTCAAGTTAGAAGAAATTGAATTATTTCTCAAAGTAGCATAGGTAGTAAATAGTAGAGCTGATTGACTAATGGGCTTCGAAAAGAAGCTATGAGTAGTCTAGTACTCATTCTCTTATCCCTGTTTTCTATGCTAAGGATTTAACTTTTAACTTATTTCTCATAATGTGACAGTTGAAAATATTTGAGCATTCCACATGTAAAAATGTCAGTTCAAAATTGATCACTTACGATAGTCTAAATCATTTAACTCAATAATTGATTTACTTATATGCGTTGAGTGCCTGCTGCGTATTCAAGTACTGTGTTTGATGCTTGTAAGCACACAGAAAAGTGTCTATGGAACTATATTCAGGGTCTATAGTTATCAAAATAGGAAAAAATCAGTAGTATATGACATTAATAACTACAAATTTGTTTAAATTGGGTAATGGGACATCATAAGCTTGTTTATAGTGCTAAACAATTTGTAGAATGATTTTGTTCATATTACCTCATTTAATTCCTGTAGTATCAAATAAGATAGGTTCTCCTTTCCAAATTTGACAAATGGTTAACAAGGTCTGACAGAATTTAATTGAGTTGCTCAAACTCAAATAGCTAGTTAGTGATAGAAGCAGTTCCTTGAACTTCAAGTTCACTGTACTTTCCCATGTAATCTGTTGCCCTAAGATACATTGCCTTTTACAAATTATTTTCTAATACCTCATTTTGTATTTTTTCTATTGAAATTTCAGTCATAATATGAGCTATGAAGAATTGATCATATAAGAAATTTAGCAGAATTGATGCCAAATTTTGGAATGATTAGAAAAAAGAAAACGTGATTTAGAACCAAGAAATTTTAACTTCTCACAATTACATATTTGTAAATTATCCTGGTAAATAAAGTATTGAAATATACTTAGAAATGCTGAAAATTTCTGCCTTAATCTGGAAAATGAGAAAAACTTATATATTACTAATGATTTTAATGAACACAACATAAAGCGTTCATCTTGGCATAAAGTTTCCATCTTTTTGGATGGAAATTATGCACTCAGGTTTTTGTGACTGATTTTTAAATAGAGAATAGAAAAAATGTTCTTATAATTTAAAGGCCTTTTGTGTTTTTGTGACTTTCAATAGAATTTTAACTCACCAAGTATTACATGTTAAAAAATTCTTAAGTCATATACAAGCTTTAAATACAAACCTTTTTTGCAGGTTATTTCCTAGTTTAATGAACTTCCTTAAAAATTCAGGGTTCTTGATTTAGATAATAGTAGGTATATGAGAAATAACTTTGCTTTTCTGGTTTAATAGAAAAAAAATTTTAATAACCTGCTGCCCATATGATAAATATTTGTACCCTTATCCCCAAGTAAGAGGATTTTTCTCTTAGAAAAGTTTTCATATTATTAAATACTGTATCTTTATGTTTTTTATTTAGTTTCGAATAAAACAATAGTCAAAGAAGTGGAATTTGGAATGTGCACAGTCACATGTGGTAAGTAGAAAAGACCAGGCAAATTACTCGTTTTATAATTTTGTAGGGGAAGGAAAGGTAAAAACAGATAATGTGCTAATTGTTTACTTGTAATTTGTGTACTTTCATTCATCTCTCATTTCTGTCTATGTCTAATAACTATAATTTACACACAACACTCAGCTGATTGCTTCAAAAAGCAAGATATTTCCAGTTTATAACCCCTTAGTTTTATTTTAAGCTAACTCCCTATTTTTTTGGCACATAAACTGTCTTCACCAAAGTGAAATTTTCTCCATCTCACAGATGTTCAGAAGATGAGAGATTTTCCAATGCATCTCACAGATGTCTTCCCACATAATGTGTTGGCAAATCTATCAAGAAATATACTTATTTGTAATCGTCTATTCCAATTTCTCCAATTTGTACGTCATGTCTTGGGGAAAAGAAGTATTGGCTTTGTGGGGAAGATAATGTTAAGAGAATCTGATTTATTTTGATCACGGATAGAAATTGAACACAAAATCTCTTACACGTGGGTAGGACTAAGGCTATATATGCTACATCTATCCTAAGTGCCTAAAGTACTTATTAAAACAGATTGGTCGGTCTACCCCAAAGTTTCTAACTCCCTAGGCCTGTGGATGGGCCTGAGAATTTGCACTTCTAACCAGTTGACAGTGAAGGTCATCCTGATGGTCCATTCTTTAATTTCTTTCCAGATATTTTAATTTGCACAGTATTTGCACATTTGTCATTTCATATTGGGAGATATACATGTAATAAAACAGTAGAATTTAATCAACTTCATTTCCCAGTACCTTCTCCTTTCCTCCTTTCTTCCCTCCTCCTGGTCTACTTCCTCTTTTAAATTGATCTTGCTTCTGTTTTGGGGTGATTTCCCGCACACACACCTTTTATTTATTTATTTATTTCTAGTTTTCACGTGTGAGAGAGAGAAAAAAAAATAAAATAACAACCCGTATCTTTCAGAGTGTAGCATATTTTGCTTAATGGAATGCCCTCAAGTTCCATCCATTTTCCTGCAAATGACATAATTTCATGAATAGAGAGCTACCCTTTGGTAACCACTGCTATAAAATAGGAAACAGAAACAGTAGAAAATTCACAATGAGATTAAGTTTATCATAAGTAAAATGTGCCTTAGAAAAAGTGACAGTCATGAGAAGAAAAGGGAAACAATAACTAAAGGGTAAGATGTCAGAAAATTCATGCAGATCTTGATTTGAATTTTTGGGAGCAAACTTTTGATCAAAAACTGTTTCTATTTGAGGTTTTTTAAAAAAATTGTGGTAAAAAAAGATACTAAAGTAAAATTTACTATTTTAACTTTTTTTTTTTTTTAAACAGAGAGGGGGACAGTGAGAGAGAGAAAGAGAGATAATTTTTATTTAGTTTTTTTTTTTGTGGCTTTTGCTGCTCCGAGACTTCGTTGTGTACATGGTGCTGGGGTTTGAATTCGCATACTCGCACATGCTAGGCAAGCACTGTAACCACCAAGCCACTGCTCCAGCCCCTATTTTAACTATTTTTAAGTGCAAAATTTAGTGTCCTTAAGCATATTCACATTGTTGTGCAACCATCAGCACTCTCCATTTTGAACTTTTCTGGTATCACAAATTGAAACCCCATGCCCATTAAACACTATCTGTCCACTCCCTCCTCCTTCCAGCTCCTGGCAACCACCATTCTTTCAATCTCTTAGCTAGTTTTAAATCTGTTTTTTACCATTACTTTATATAAGAGTCAAAATGAAGGGAATCTATGTCATAAACCTGTGATTTGTGGTTTATATCTTTCTTTTGTGGCTTGCTTGAAATTTTTAACAGGAAAATAATTATTTTTATGACAGCTCCATAATTGATGTTGCCCTTTATTGTAAGGCATGCTTTAGATACAGAGTATTTGTTCACTGAACAAATGGTTTTTAGTATATTAATTTATTTTTATTTATTTATTTTTTGCCTACTATGTATCAGGCATTGTTATAAGTGCTGGCTATACAAGAGTGAAAACAAACAAACAAAAAAAACCTCTTTACCTTCAAAAAAAGTATATTTTAATAGGAAAAGACATATGTAAAAGATATGTCAGATGGAAATAAATTATAAGGAAAAAAGTAACTAAAAATGTAATATTTCAGATCTAAAATATTAAAAATATTTTCAGTTTATTAACTATGTAGAAAAGAGAAAAGTTTTAGTGAAAATGCTATTTAACTCCTAAAAATATTTTAGCAATCAAAAATTTTCTCATGTATTTTGGCGGAATTTTAGATTTTACTTGGAAAATTGCATTCCGTACATCTTAATGAGCCATATTTAGCTAAATAAATACATAAAATATGTGCTCGGAAAATATTTATGTATTTCATAATGAGACTGTGCCTCTAAAGAGGCACCTATCATAAATTCAAGTGGAGCCTTACTGCAGCCATTCTTGGCTCTTTTAATTAATTTGTTTATTTATTTTGCCATTACTAGGGATTGAGCCCAAGGTTTCATGCATGTTGGGCAAGTACTCTACCACTAAGCTCTGTACCCAGCCTTTTTTTTTTTTTAAAGACAGGTTCTCGATAAATTGCTGAGTCTAGCCTTGGATTTGCAATCCTCTTGCCTCAGCCTCCAAAGACCCTGGGATTATAGGTGTGCACCAATGTGCCTGGTTCAGTTCTCTCCTAATCAAAAGACCCCTTTTCCCCTTCCATCCTCCTGTCCCATAGGCAGTCCTTTGCCTTGCTACTCAGAGTGTGGTGCACAGAATGACTGCATCAGCATCACCAAGGAGCTTGTTAAGAATGCAGAATCTTACATAGACTGAACCAGAATTAGCATTTTAGTAAAAGCACTATGTGATTTGAGAAGCCCTGTTATAAGCTAGACTTCAACTTTCCCTTGAGAATGGGTCTTACAATTAATACATTGTAGGGGCTAAAAGAGGGAATCTGGTAGATGAGGAAATCAAGGACTCTTCCTTAGCTTGTGACCATGCAGTCTTATCACAGGATGTGTTCAGCAATGTTTCTGATCCAGAATTTATCCTTTCCCTCAGTTCTGGCAACAAAAGGCTGATTTAGTAGAGCTCTAGAATCAGTTAGTAAAGATTTGACTTCTTGTATCAAAAATACATGAAAAATTTAAAAAGTATCTTGTTATAAATAGATAATTGGTTATTAATAGGTTATCCTTTTATATTTAATACAGAGACTACCAATCTAAATATTCAAAAGCATCATTTATAGTAAAACATGATTTTGGAATTTTCTCCAGAAGCTCCATCCCTCCCCAGTCAAATAAGTTTGAAAAACTCTTGTGTATTTTCATCAAACCAGATTTTATTGGCTATAAGAAGCAGATTTGATGTACTCTAAAAAGGAAAAAATGCTGCCATGTCACAATTATATTAATGTATTCTGATTTCAAAGATGTTAAAATTAAAATCTTTACGTCTTAGATAATTGGGAATTTATACATAATAGTACATTAATTTATTATCATATTAAAGGTTCCCAAAAACTTCTGTAGTAAGACATTCCTTTACATAAAGAGAGCCTACAAAAATGGAGAAAATCTTTATTAGCTTCTTCTCTGGTAGTGGATTAATTCCCAGAATGTATAAAGAATTCAAAAGCATAACACCAAAAAACAAACAAAAAATAACCCAATCAATAAATGGGCAAAAGAACTAAACAGACATTTCTTAAAACAGGAAACACAAATGGCCAGCAAATGTATGAAAAAAATATTCAACATCTTTATCAATCAGAGAAATGCAAATCAAAACTGCATTGAGATTTCATTTCACTCCAGTCAGCGTAGCAATTATCAAGAACATAAATAATAAGAAATGCTGGTGAGGATGTACACTTGTACATTGTTGATAGGACTGTAGATTCGTATAACCGCTGTGGAAATTGCTTAAAAACTTAGAAATGGAACCACTGTATGATCCAGCTATCCCACTTCTTGGTGTTTACAAAAAGAACTAAAATCAGCATATCATAGAGATTTAGCCACCTCAATATTTATAGCAGCACAATTCACAATAGACAAATTACAGAATCAGTCCATGTGCCCATCAACAGATGAATTAATAAAATGTGATATATATGCAGAGTGGAGTTTTACTCAGCCATAAAGAAAACGAAATTGTGGCAGTAGCTAGTAAATGGCTAGAAATGGAGAACATGGTGCTAAGTCAATCTCAGAAAATCAAGGATCTGATGTTTTCTCTCATATGTGAAGGCTAGAGCAAAAAAGGGAAAGGAAGAGAAGAGGATTAGATATCAAAGATACAGGCAAGATCAGTAGAGTTGAAGGAAATTGAAAGGGAGGGAATGTGGAATGAATTTAACAGAATTACGCTATGTGCATACATAAATATACCACAGGGAATTTCAGCTTTATATGTAGAAAGAATAGATCAAAAATAAATAAGTGAAAGAAAGCAGATCAGTAGAGTAAAGGAAGGAGGAGAATATAGGGAGGAATGAAGGGAGAGAAAAGCTGGGACATGGAGACTGAAATGAAACTCCATTGATACATGATTTCGCGAACCTCACCACTATGTAAAACTATAATAAAAAGAAAAAGGAAAAAAAGCTTCATTTAATTTTATTTAATGTACCATTTTCAAATGTGCCTATGATTGCATAATCCTTTCTTTTACGATAACAACCAGAGTAACTACTGTTTTATGTAATTAATTTAAGAAAATACTGTTTATGAAATAAACATGAAATAAACCTATGAAATAAACCTATGAAAATTCTAAATGTTTATTACTGTGAATTTAGGAGTTAAACTTCTGAAATTAGGGGAAAAAAGTCTCAAAAAATGAATAAATAAGAGGAAGGAAACCAGAAAAGACTGAGATGAGAAAGTAAAGACCCTCTTCAATTAGTTTTTTTCTTATCATTTGCCCATTTCTTTCTACCTAAGGCGTAGGTGTTAGAGAAGTTATATTAACAAATGGGTGCCCTGGAGGCGAATCCAAGTGTCTCGTTCGAGTGGAAGAATGCCGTGGACCAGTAGATTGTGGCTGTAAGTCTGACTCTGTGTTGGAGGGTGGCTGAGGGGAAGATGTCCCTTCAGGGGTGGGGGCAGGGAATGTGCTTAAACTTAGATTGCCACTGAGTGCAAGGAGACAGTCAATGGATGCATTGAAAGGAAATCATAAAAATGTAATTTCCACTTCTTCTCTAGATACTTACACCTGTGAGTAACTCTCTGCTTTGACTTACATTTTTCACTGATGTCTAAAATTTAACAAATACATCATCTACAATACACCGGGGCCTCTCTATACTTGGGGTCTGTCGTTGAATCTGTCCTAAAGTGGAACACTTATGATGTTTTGGTCATGGCTTTTTATCCGTGGGTTGGTAAACCTTAAATTGGGAACTTTGAGATCTGTTCTGTATCAAATTATGCTATTCTGACATTTCAATCTCTCTAATGAGGTTTCTTAACCAGTAAATTGGAAGCCACTAGCAGACCTCAAAGTTCAGCACAGCAGATCACTAAGCTGATTTCCCTTATCTCTTCTCCAGAATTTATTCTGCATAAAAAACAGAGACATTGTGTTTTCACATATGCTTCTTTTGGTGACTTTATCGTTGCATTCATCACTCCCTTGTCCCACTACATTCTAGTTCCCAGTTGTGAGATTTGGTAACTTGCAGCATGTAATTGATTTTTAAAACTGGCAGTGTATTTAAACTTTTTTTTTTAATTTGTAACAAAGTAAACCCAGGAGCACTTAACCACTGAGCCATATTCCAGTCCTTTTTATTTATTTATTTTATTTTGAGACAGGTTCTCACCAAGTTGCTTAGAGCCTCACCAAGTTGATGAGGCTGGCCATCCAGCTTGCAATCCTCCTGCCTCAGTCTCCAAAGCCGTTGGGATTACCACTATGCCTGGCTTTGAAAGTAATATTGTACGTAAAGCAATTTGTAATGCCCAGGGGTATTTATATATTTAATTCTTCTTTTGTTCAGGGGGTAAACCAATTTCAGAAAGCCTTGAATCCGTTAGACTGGCATGTGTTCATACATCTCCTGTAAATCGTTTCAAATATATGTGGAAACTACTAAGGCCAGACCAAGTAAGTAAGGAACATAATGTAATCGAGTGCTTTCTAGTGAGTGATAAAATTTGCTTACCAGTTCAGATGACTCTCAGAACAAGTAGTTTGCAAACAAAAATAAAAAATCATAAAACTTTATAATTATTGGAATTCAAAATTTTTCACTATTGAGACTTAAGACTTTCCATATGTCTTAAATCCAACTATAAGTAGAACTTAAAAACATCAATTTTTATAAACTATTCTATTTTTTAGTTTATATAGAAGTTGTATGTTAATGACAGTAGCTAACATTAAAGAATTTTTAAGTGTCAGACATACACTGATACACACTGAGTCCTTCTTTCCTTCTTCTTTTTTTTGGGGGGGTGGTTACTGGGGATTCAACCCCAGGGGTGCTTAACCACTGAGCCACAAAACCAGCCCTTTGTATTTTTTATTTTAGACAGGGTCTCACTAAGTTGCTTAGGGCCTCGATAAGTTGCTGAGCCTGTCCTTGAGCTTGCAGTTCTACTGTCTGAATCTCCTGAGTTGCTGGGACTACAGGCATGTGCCACTGCCATGCCTTGTTAGAATCTCCTCTTTTTTTTTTAGTTTTTTTTTTTGAGGAGTTGTGTTGTTGTACAATCATAAATGCATATGTAGTAACAATATGGTATGCCCCTGATCCTAATACAGAATAACTCCCATATCACCCACATCCCAGTCTCTTGACTCTTTTATATTACCTCCTATTAACAGATATAAATGTCTATATGTGTATATATAGACATAAATGTGTGTGGGGGGGTGTGTGTGTGTATAAGGTGGTGCATTTTCTAGAATTAAATGATTGGGTAAATAATATTTGGCTTCTTGGGAACAAGAAGCCCAGAATAGCCAAAACATACTAAGCAAGAAAGACAAAACAGGTGGTTTTGCAATATCAGGTCTAAAATTATATTATAAATCTGTAGTAACAAAAAACCAGCATGGTATTAATACCAAAATAGGCATGAAGACCAATGGAATAGAATAGAAGACTTTGAGACAAACCCACAAATCTTTAGCCTCTTCTTAATGCAGTACCATTGGATAGATAAGTAATTGATGTGAGGAGAATAACTTGTCTACAGTCACACAGCAGGAAGTCGTAGGGTTGAGATTTGAAGTCAGGATTTTCCAACTCCAAAATCCATGTGTATAATTAATTACCATACTAGGGTCAAAAAGTGACTATTATTTTCTTGAAGGAAATAAATGGTTTCCTGTTTGTTTGTTTTTTTTTAAGGACGGAGAGGAGAGAGAGGAAATTAATTTTTTAAAATTTATTTTTTCATTTGGCCTTTGTTGCTCCAACACTTAGTTGTGTTTGTGGTGCTGGAATTTGAACCCAGGTTCTCGCACATGACAGGCAAGCATCTTAACCACTGAACCTCTGCTCCAGACCTGGCTTCCTGTTCTTAAGTGCAATGAAGAACATTGATATTTTGTTATTTTTTTTAATAGCAACCTGTTGTACTTGCAAATGATTCAGCAGTCCTGGAAGTACAAAGAGATGTTCATCCCTTGGCTTTCCAGTGTGACACCTTCGATAATACTGAACTAATAGCATCTATTAAATTCACAATCTATACAACAAGTGGTAAGTCCCCAGCAATATTTTGGTTTGCTTATATCTCAAACTTCAAAGCGCATCAGAATCACCTGGAGAGCTTGTTAAGACACACAATCAAACAAGCTTCTATTTGAGTAGATCTGGACTAGAGCTTCCATGTGAATTTGCCTTTCCAACAAGTTCCCAGGTGATCCTGTTGCTGCTGGTGACCGCACTTTGACAACCACTTGTTTATAACATTGAAACTTTTCTACCAGATAACACTCAATTTCTTTTTCACAAAGTAGAGTCAAATGTGGCTCACTTTGGGAAACTGGTCCTTTAAATACCAGTCTTGTAACTTGAAATATATTCTTGAATTTACTTCCATCATAAAAGTGAAAATGAATAAACGGAATTCACATGAATGTTTATAAAACTCCTGCACAGAAAAAATAATAAAATTAAGAAACATGATATCAGAGCACTTTTCTTTAAAATTTATCCACTTGAAGAAAATGTTTTTTGATGATGCAATAATGCAGTTCTTAAAGTATGTTAGAAATGACAAATCTTGTCCTGAACATACCTTTATAGATCATAAATTGTTCCCCTTGTGAGATGAATCTGCATGCATGTCCTTTCAGTTTGATCTAGGATGTCTTCTGTATCCAGGTAGTCATTTCCTGTTGTATAGTTGCTCTTAACCATTTATAATGTCATTTTTGTTAGGAGTGTGGGGGAATTGGCCACAAGTTCTTTTGAGAATCCAGTCAATATACAAACATGGCAAAAGTTACATGTAATTTTAAGAGAGTTTATGGATTTCTTGAAGCTGTTTTTGAACCTCAAGTAAATGGTTTCTGCTATTGTCTAAACTTAACACATAATGTAGAATGGTATCTTTATTCAAAAGAAAACAGAATAAAGTGTTTTGGGGTGATTCTAAAAAAATAAACTCTTCACTATTTAAACTTTCTTTGATATGCTATTTAGCAACTTTAAAAAAAGCCTATCTTCATAGTTAAAGCTAATAACCACCAATTCTGTTGATATACCAGGTGTCATTAAGAGGATAATTTCAATAAAGTACCAAAAAAAAGGCAAAAAAGAATTCTCAAACTAAAAAATACCCCAGGTAGCCCTAGTTTACAATATTGTAAAAGCATCTGGACCATTCTTGGACTTTCTCCTTACTTCCTGGACCCTGGGAGTACTATTTAGTGGTTAGCTTCTCTCATGAATAGAAAGGAGAATGTGTTTGCTAGGGTGTTAGCTAAAGGCTAGAACACAGACCTCAAAATGCCTATCATTTATTGAGACAAAGTTGACTTCTCTCTCATGTAGCAGCCCAGGGATGGTGGGGTAGCTGTGCTGTCTTAGTCCATGCACTAGTTGAACAACAAAATGTTTTTATAACACTTTGGTATCTGTTAGGGTTCTTCAAAAATAGCAGTTGGTTATACCACTGCAAATGGACCCTGTTGACTGTTTAAACATCAGACAAATGTTTTGGTTAGAAATGTCCACATAGTGTTGTATTGGTTTCCATTTTATATCACATTTTCCCTCCCATAATATCTGTCTCTCATAATTAGACAATGTTATGGGTTGAATTATGTGCCTTCCCCTCAGAAAAAAAAAGACACTTTGCAGTCTTGCCTTTCTAGTACTCGGAATGTGGCCCTATTTGGAAATAGAATCATTGAAGATTTAATTAGTTGAGAAAATATGAGAGCAGATAGGCTTCAATCCACTGTGTCTGGTGTCCTTATAAGAGCAGAGAAATTTGGAGATGGGAGAGAGACAGAAGCAGAGAGGGAGGAGGGGGAAGACAGAAGAATGCTATGTGAAGGCAGAGATAGTAAGGAGATGGGCACATGAAAACAGAGACAGAGATTGGACGTGTGCTACCACAGGCCACAGAACATCTGGGACTACCAGAAGCTGGAAGAGTCAACAAATGGTCTTCTCTAGACCCTTCAGAAAGATCACGGTCCTACCAGCACATTTCTCCCCCTTATTTTTAGCCTCCAGAACTATGAAACAATAAATTTCTGTTTTAAGTCACCTAGTTTGTGGTACTTTGTTATGGTGTCCCTAGAGCATTAACTTATGCGTAAGCCTTGTTTATATCTGAAAAGTCAGAGTATTGATATTCAAACTATTTTTCATTAGAAAATTTCAATAGGAAATGCAGCCTTTAAAAAAATTAGATATAAAAGCAGTCTATGTGACCCTGAAAAGAAGACTACTGTTGTAATGAACTAAAATCTTGATACTTCTCACTCTCCACCCTCTCTTGGCTAATGTTGCAGGGTAGTACATAAATGGAAACTAATTTTCACATTTCTTTTCAGATTTTAGCCCTAAAAGGTATATTTCATATAAGCTTTAAAAATCCCACCACTTCTTTATATCTAAAATTATTGCAAAATAAAAAGATTTTTAAATCCATCAAAATTGGGATACAAACATGGGTGTAATTTCTCAATTATACTTGGATCTAGATTTGAGTTTATATTCTAGAATTACTAAGGAAAATGGAGTTATAATCCATGGTGTTTAAAAGACAGAAAAAAATCCAGAAAAATAAACAATTGAGATTGCCCATAGAGGAGACTACTTC
Source organism: Aplodontia rufa (assembly GCA_004027875.1). Taxonomy (NCBI): domain Eukaryota; kingdom Metazoa; phylum Chordata; class Mammalia; order Rodentia; family Aplodontiidae; genus Aplodontia; species Aplodontia rufa. Next base: position 44,074 of record PVKS010008716.1, on the reverse strand, counting down.
TAATAAAATGGCCCTTACCAAAATTGAAACATTAAAATAGCCAAAACATAATTTGTGCAAATCATTACATCTCCCTGGAGCTTGCTTTACTTAACTGTTTAGCATGATATTTGGATCCAAAAACTCTACGATCCTTTTATGCATTAATTTTTTATGGCTTTAGAATTTGGGGAGCAGAAAGCCGTCTAATCCACAAAGCAAGTATGACTTGATATAAATTGGCTTTTCACCAGTTTACAATGTACCAATATTCTCACAATGGTATGAACTAGCTTCATTTCTTTGGTAGCCTTAATTGCAGAAAGAGCAGACAGATATGGGAGAGAAGGCTTAATTTAAGAATACTGTGTGCTGCCTACAGGAGACACACCTCACAATCAAAAATAGACACAGACCAAAGGTAAAAGATTGGCAAAATGTCTACCAGGCTTGTGGCCCAAAAAAGCAAGCTGGTGTTGCAATGCTAATATCCAATAAAGTTAATTTTGACCAAAAAATAGTCAGAAAGAACAAAGGAGGTCACTATATCATAGTAAAAGGAACAATTCATCAAGAAGACATAACGATAGGTAAAGTTTATGCCCCTAATAACAACCCTCCCAAATATATAGAAAAAGTACTCAAGGACATTAAACCCCTCATTGATCTCAGCACAGTAATACTGGGGGACTTTAGTACACCATTATCAACAATAGTCAGATCATCAAAGCAAAAAATCAGCAAAGATATCTCTAACCTGAACAACTCTATTAATATCTGGTCTTAAGAGACATTTACAGAATATTCCATCCCAAATCAGCTGAGTTTACCTTTTTCTCAGCAGCTCACGGATCCTTCTCCAAAATAGACCACATCCTAGTCCACGAAGCTAACCTTAACAAATACAAAAAAGTGGATATGGTCCCATGTATCCTGTCAGACTACAATGGTATGATCTTAGCAATTAACAACAAGAAAAACAACAGAAACTGTTCAAATACTTGGAAATTGAATTATACCTTCTTAAATGAAGAATAGATAAAAGAGGTAATGAGAACAGAAATCAAGAAATTCTTGGAAACGAGAATGATGAAATAACGTATCAAAATCTCTGGGATAGTATGAAAGCATTCTTAAGAGGTAGGTAAATTTATAGCACTGAGTACCTTCATCAAAAATCAGGAAAGAACCCAAATAAATCTACTTATGCTCTAACTCCAGTCCCTACAAAAAGAGGAACGATCCAATCCCAAACCTAAAAGAATACAGGAAATAACTAAAATTAGAGCTGAAATCAATGAAATTGAGAACAAAAGCAAAAATACAAATTATCAACAAAACAGTTGGTTTGAAAAAATAAATAAGATAGATAGACCCCTTGCCAACCTCACAAAAAGGAAGAATGAAGTGAAGCATATCAAAATCAAAGAAGAAAATGGAGATATCACCACTGACTCAAACAAAATCCAGAAGATTATCAGAACTTATTTTGAAAAATTATATTCTGCCAAGTTTGATAATCTGGAAGAAATGGACAATTATCTTGCCACATACGACATCCCCAAATTAACAGGGGAGGACATTGAAATTCTAAACCAACTAATCTCAGGTAGTGAAATTAAAACAACAATCAAAGGCCTTCCAAAAAAGAAAAGCCCAGGACCTGATGGATTCACTGCAGAATTCTATCAGACCTTTACAGACGAGTTAACACCAACCCTCTACAAATTTTTCCATGAAATTGAAAGGGTTGGAACCCTTTCAAACATGTTCTATGAAGCAAATATAACCCTGATACCAAAACCCAACAAAGACATATCAAGAAAAGAAAACTACAGACCAATTTCCCTGAAGAACATAGATTCGAAAAGTTTTAATAAAATTCTAGCTATCAGGATCCAAAAGTACATAGAAAAGATAATACATCATGATCAAGTGAGCTTCATTCCAGGAAAGCAGGGCTGGTTCAACATACACAAATCAATAAATGTAATTTACCACTTAAACAAAATTAAAAATAGAAATCATATAATAATCTCAATTAATGCAAAAAAGGCCTTTGAGCACCCATTTATGCTCAAAACTCTGGAGAAGATAGGGTTCAAAGAAAGATACTCTAATTTTATAAGAACCATTTATGAGAGACTCATAGCCAATATTATGTTTAATGAAGAAAAATTGAAAGCATTTCCACTGAATTCAGGAACAAGACAAGGATGTCCGCTTTCACCACTCTTATTCAGTGTAGTCCTTCAGACCCTAGCCAGAGCTATCAGACAAGAGAAGGAAATCAAAGGAATTCACATAAGAAAAGAGGAAGTCAAGATGTCTCTATTTGCTGATGACATGATCCTATAGCTTGAAGACCCAATTAAGCTTGACCAGAAGACTTCTAGAGCTTATAAATGATTACAGCAAAGTGGCTGGTTATAAGATCAACACTCATAAATCATTAGCTTTCATACATTCCAGCAACAATTCCACTGACGAAGAAGTCAAGAAGTCTGTCCAATTCACAATTTCCTCAAAAAAAAAAAATTAAGCATCAATCTAACAAAGGATATTAAGGACCTCTATAATGAAAACTATTGGACATTTAAAAAAAATTGCAGAAGACCTAAGTAGACAGAAAAACATTCCATGTTCTTGGTTAAGCAGAATCAATATAGTCAAAATGGCCGTTCTACCGAAAGCCCTATATTGACTCAATGCAATGCCCATCAAGATACCAATGACATTCTCCATGGATACAGAAAAAGCAATTCCCAAATTCATATGCAACAACCGAAGACCCAGAATAGCCAAAACATTACTAAACAAAGATGAAGCAGGAGGTGTCACAATTCCTGACCTGAAATTATAGTGTAGGGTTATTGTAACAAAAACAGCATGGTATTGGTATCAAAACAGAAATGAAGACTCATGGAACAGAATTGAAGCTTCTGAGATAAACCCTCAAATCTTTAACCATCTGATATTTGATAAAGGGGGAAAAAGCTTAGTGTGGAAGAAGGACAGTCTATTCAACAAATGGTGCTAGACAAACTGGACAGCCATATGCACACAAATGAAGTTGAATCCTAACCTTTCTGCACAAGAATCAAATCAAATGGTTCGAGGATCTGGAAATTAAGTCATCACAATGCTTGAAGACAAAGTAGGATCAACACTACCTGGCATAGAGATTGGCACCATCTTCCTTAACAAGACACCCATAGCGCAAGATTTAAAGCCAACAATAAATGAATGGGATGCCATTAAACTACAAAGCTTCTGCACAAATAAAGAATTAGTTAAGAGTGTCAAGAGAGAACCTACAGATGGGAGAAAATCTTTGCCTGCTACACCTCGGACAGAGGGCTAATATCCAGAATACATAAAGAACTCAAAAAACTCAACACCAAAATCACAAATAATCCAATCAATATATGGGTTAGGGAGCTGAATAAAAATTTCTCAAAGGAGGAAGTCCAAAAAGCCCATAAACATATGAGAAAATGCTCTACATCACTAGCAATCAGAGAAATGCCAATCAAAACTTCGCTGAGATTCCACCTCACTCTGGTCAGGGTAGCAAAAATGAATATGAACAGTGAGAGATTCTGTAGGGGTTGTGGGAAGAGAGGAACACTGTCACACTGTTGGTTGGATTACAAACTGGTACAGCCACTCTGGAAAGTGGAGACTCCTCAAAAAACTAGAGCTGGAACCCACCCTATGACCCAGCAGTCCCACTCCTGGGTATTTTCCCAAAAGCTAGAATCAGCATATTACAGAGATATGACTTCATCAATGTTTTTAGCAGCTCAATTTTTCTATGGCTAAATTATGGAACCAACCCAGATGCCCCTCACTGGACGAGTGGATTAAAAAACTCTGGTACATATATACAACAAAATTCTACTTTGCTATTAGAGAAAATGATATCATGGCATTTGCAGCCAAATAGTGATGGAAAAATTATGCTGAGTGAAATATCCCAAAGTCAGAGACTCAAGAGCTGAATGTTTTCTCTCATTTGTGGAAGCCAGAATACATTCGGAAACAGACTGAAAGTTGGCTAAGCTAATAATAACCTCAACATGAGTGAATTTTTACATGAGCAGTGGGAACTTTGCCTATGGCACTGAGAGATGAAGGGAGGTGGCAGGGAACGGGGGGAGGGAATAGGAGCGATATCAAGGCAGCTGGAGGGAGGGAGTAGGGGTTTATCAACCCAGTGGGGAACATTTGACTTCCATGAGAAGCCCAACTAGCACAGGGGTAAAGTAGGGGGAAACATGGGATGGGGGGGGATCCAAAGTGGGGAGATCATGTTATGACATCAGCCTCAGCTTGCTCTGTCATTGTGCATGTGTTCATGATTGTGTAACAATGATTCCCTGCTAAATGTAAGACTATCTTGAATGAATTTAAAAAAAAGAAGACTATGTGGATATTTGTATAGAAAACAGTGAGCCTCAACCACAATTTTATACCATATATAAAAATTAGAGTTGTATCCTAATCCTAAGCATAAAAACTAAACCCATATAGCTTTAAGAAGGAAACAGGAGGAAATCTGTGTGATTCAGTAGTAGGCAAAGGTTTCTTAGACTTGACTCACAGACAATCACCATAAAAGGAAATATTGAATATATTTTAAAAATTTAAAATTTCATCTCACTTAAAAAATCACTTGGAAAATGAATAAGCAAGCCAAAATCTGGGAGAAATTAATAAAACATATACAGCCAGTAAATCAGTTTGAGAAAGTCCTCACAGTTTCTTAGAAAACTAAGTATATATCTACCTTATGACCTAACAATTCCACTCTTCCATATTTAATCCAACAGAAGTGAAAATATACGTTTACAAAATGACTTGCACAAGAATGTTCACAGGACTGTATTTATAATAGCCCTCAAACTGGATCAGTTTAAATATTCATCAGTGGCAGGATAAATAAACCAGAACAGTACTATGAATAAAAAAGAAAAAAACTATGATCACATGTAACAGTGGGTGAATCTCTCAAACTGTGCTGAGTAAAAAAAGCTTTACATGGAAGAGCACACAGTGTCTGTGTCCAGAAGTTCTAGAAAATGTGGAATTAATCTTGGTGGTAAACAAGATCAGATGCAATAGTGGTTGCTTCTGAGCTTGGGGCAAGAATTAACTAGGATGGGGCTCAAGAGAACTTTCTGGCACATGGTAACATTGTCTTGATCAGCATTTAATTACATATGTGTGTTTTCATTTGCTAACTCTAAGGAAATGTACATTTAAGATCGTTGTGCAATTCATTATACGTAAATTTTACCTCAAAGAAAATTATATAAGCAAATGTTGTATTCTAGCTAATGATAGGCCAGCTGAAGAATTTGGGGGAAATTGTGCAGATGCCTGCAAATTATATTTGAATGTCTGAAAACATAAGATGAGTTGATGGATTAATGGATAGATAGAGGAATGGTAAAACACTAATGGGACTATCTAGGTGGTAGTAATATGTTTGTTGTTCTTTTGACTTTTTTGCATGTTTAAACATGCATATTTCAAACATGCAGAGCAAATTTATTGACAGTTTTCTTTCAACTTATTCTTTTTGTATTTTTCTGGAGTTGTTTGATATAAAAAGTTTCCATTTTGTGGATATTCATTTCCTTTTTTGTTTACAGTAGAAATAATCTTTGGGTGTGTATGTTTTCTTAGAATTGCAGATGAGAAGATCAAGCCGACCAGACACTGATGCAGTCCTGGTTTTTGTGCTGACCATAGGAGTCATTATCTGTGTATTCGTGATCTTCGTATTGATCTTCATAATTATCAATTGGTAGGCGAATGACCAGGATGCGTTGGTCACCTTTGATTGACATCCTCCTCATCTTTCTTTCCCTCTTCTAGCAAATTGCAAAATTCTGGCCATGTGGTCTCCTGCATGTGTTTTGAAACTGTCCAACTCTCTTCATTCTGCCTGTGACACTGCTAGTTCAGATAATCCTATCTCATGTGCATGCTTTTAAAAAATGATGTCATGACTTGCTTCCCTAGTCATGAGAGAGCTTTTAAATGCAAGTCTTACAATTTTACAAGACAATTGCTTAAAAAATTATGTAATGGATATTTGTGCTGTCCAGTTATAGTTCTCACAACTTTAAAACTTGATTCTTGTAATCTACCCACTTATTTACATGAAAATATAATATCTGTTTGAGCATTACACCCTGGTAAGTCCAAGGGTTCATCTACTAGCCTGATGCAGTTGATTCATTACAAACTAAAATTGAATTGTGAATAAAAGGCACATCTCTATATAGAAAATGTAAATATAAATCTCAATTCAGTTTTTGTTTTCACTTCATATTATTTTTTTTTCATTTTTGTTTTTACCACCAGGGCGGCAGTGAAAGCTTTCTGGGGGGCGAAAGCCTCTACAACTGAAATACAATCAGAGCTAAGTTCTATGAGATACAAAGACTCAACTTCTCTTGACCAGTCACCAACAGAAATACCTGGACATGAAGATGATGCTTTAAGTGAATGGAATGAATGAAGTGTGGATGAATATGACAAACCAGAGGATATTAGAGCATATCAGATTCATTATAAAAATAAAATATATACTGAAATACTTTAATCATGTTGTAACAAATATACTGCAGTCTGGAGCTAATTCAACATGAGGATAGGCTGTTTAATAAAGTTACTTTTAATTTGTTCTCAACGTTTACCACTTTAGGTAATAGCTTTGGGGACATTTATTTAGAGGAACATACATATGTTTTTTATCACTTTTTACAATCATTTGCTCTTGTATCCTAAATAAGAAAAATTTAATATAAAACATGCCTTGGATATTAGAGTTTTTCCTCCTTGGGAGCACTGGACTGAACTTTGTTAAAGCAAATCACACCTCAGTCTCTGCAGGGCATGTGACATACAGCACATCTCTTGTATGACATGAAATAATAATGATAACAACTGAGACTTAGTGGCTACTGAGTGCCAAGAATTTCTCAAAGCATTTTATATAAGATAATTTAATTTTGGAAAGGAAATATCTAAGAACTGGAGAAGAACTTGGAAATAGAAATGACATGAATTTAACAACCTGTATGTCTCACAGGAGCAGTGAATTAAGAACTCTTGAATGACTGTTGATAAGTGCCTCCATTGTACTTAGTGTGGGTGATAACATCTCAGAGCCAAGGTTCTTATTTTTGAACATGTTCACTGCCTTTTTGTGCTGTCACTATGTGACAGAGTCATGATCAACTATCAAACAAGATACCAAGATATTAGATAATTTGATTCAGTAGACTTCATCAGAAATTAATTTTCAGAGGTTGTGATAGTATCAGGAAATGCATTTAATTTTTTCTGTTTAGAGAAGTTCTGTGCCAACACTTCATTGCTATTATTATGAGGTTTGTCTGATGATAACATTAACTCTTTGCATACCTGTGCAAAAGACATTTTAAGTAAGCATTTACGGCATAACTCCCTTCTATAGTCTAAAAATAGGCTGTGTAAGGAAATTACCTATCAATGAGAACTTAAGTCTCTTCCATAATAGTTCCTAATTCACTCTAATGTTATGCACCTAAGGACTAAGTAAGGGAGGTCAAGAGTTCCCAACAATGACTGAGGTTGGTGAGCATACCTTAGGCCAGCAGCGGGTGATAAGGTGGTTGAGAGACACAGGCTGCAATTTTCTGCTGTCTTGGATGTGACATGGAATGAAGCAGATAACATTATTCACCTTGTAGAAATACATTCAGATTTCCTTCTGTTAACATAAGCATAATGTTTCAATTAAAAGTGATTTTCTTCCTGAGTTCTTCTAATCTATATGTTCTGTTTCTGTCTTGTTGGTCTTTTAAAAATTAATGTCATTTTTCTATTTTAGTTCCACTTTATATTTTAAATCTGCTTCTTCAGGCATTTTTGTTATATTCTGGAGGACAGTCTTTTTGGAATTTATAACACATCACTGTTGTGATCCACCATCTGTCTCAAAAAGCATAGAACCCATTTACATGGTTATTTAGGCTTTGAGGTTTGTGCAATTTTATTATATGTGATCAAGTCATTTGTATGATGGAAAACAGTTTGTCTTTGACAGTTTTCTGATTTTTGTTGAAAATAAAACTTGGATGCCGAATATCAAGGGTTTTTTTTTTTTAACATTTAAAGGAAATAAAATGAAAAAAGGAAACCTTTTTCTCATTTTCAACTTTAACATTTCATGAAAATATCAAGTGTATTTAAATGTATGGTAGGTATTCAAGTGTTTTTGCTTGTTGAGAAGTTAGTACTAAGCAACAATAATTTAAATCTTGCTGTTAGAGACATATATACTAGTTTATTGTTCTTTGTACCTATCTATAACTATCTCAAAATTAATCCTTTTGCCTCTATAGTGTGTATTTTCATTAAAAAATGAAGTACGTTATACTGATACGCTAAATGAAACTGGCATGAGAAAAGATAAAGAAGTGGAAATATGAACTATTGCCTTCTGTGATAACAGTGGGATGCATCCTTGAGAGTGTTCCATGGCTGGAGAGGAGTTTGTTGAGCTACCTGTAATGCTCACTGAATTTCCTATTCACTCAAATATATAATTTTTTTTCCTCCATGAGCATTGTTTGTTGAAGACAATAGAAACATCACACTTTTCCTTCTGTACATTAATGTTTTTCCTTTTCTGACATATACAGTTTTCTTCCAGGCTTTACTGAGACAAAACTCTAAGGTGCTGTTGGACAAAATGGTTGGGGTTAAACCCTCTCATCAGAGGCATTGTAAAATTAGTAGCATTTATGCAGTACCCCAAGGTAACTTTAATACGTGCTTCACAAGGAACAGAAGCCATCTGACAGTAATGAAATGTTCTTCCAGAAGAAACAACATAAGGCGCTAGAAGTAGCAGGGACAGGAAAGAGTGCAGTATAAGTGATACTCTTTTCTATACTCTGGAGGAAAGCAGTGTGCAGCTCACAGGTATTGCAACTAGCGTGCTTCATAAAGGAAGTGGATGCACACTGGGTTTCTTTGCAGCAGGACCAAGAGTCCTATTTATGTGCATGAGTCAGGAGGCCTGTGGGGGAAGAGGATGTGGGGTGTTGGCCTGAAGTTTTAAGAGCCTAAATTTTTTGGTTAATGATGCCAGTGGCAATGAGAGGGTCAGAGTAAGGGGTGGCGTGGGATGTGGAATCGGGGCTGTGGAAGGGCGTTGAAGACTTTCAAGCAGGCAGAGTGTCATGGGGAGGCTGGAAGGTGAAGAGAAGCCAAAGCAGAGTGGGAGAAATATAGACTGAACAGCAGGAGAGGAAGATGGACTTGGCAGTAGCATTTGGCAACGACTGGATGAGAGAACTGAGAGGCCAGTGAGAAGGGTTTTGTGTAAATCAAGGCACGACATGATGAGTGTCTTGGCAGCAGAGAGAAATAAGAACAGATTTAAGGGAAAAAAGACTTTTAAGTAAAGCTAGATATGAGGATAGGCATATAAAGAGAATAGGAACCCAAGAGCCAAGTTTAATCTCTCTACAGGTATAGTCCTTTTCACCCACCCTGGTGTCAGGTAGCATCTATTTTGGCCAAAATCCTCCCTTAACCTTCAATAGCACTGTTTTCTACCTACATTTCTATTATCCCTTTTCCTATAGTTTCAATCTTTCCTTTGTGTTTATTATATATCTCCAACCCAAACAGATCATCAGCTTTAATTTTGCATTTCTGCTGAATGGATAGTTCCTCATGGATGCACAGCTATCATCTCAGAGTACCTATAATGGAAATTTTCTTTATATATAAATAAATAGGATCTCCTCCGTTATCCAAGCTCAAATCTCACCTTAGGTATGCCAATGATCATTGAGGCCAGCAAAGTCTCCTCTCCCCAGAATCCATTCTTCCTTTCCGTCCTGGTTCAGGCTCACCTTTCCTTAACCATCATAGATAATATCTCTGCTGATAGCCTACTGCTATTCAGTGCCCTGAACACAGGTTTTAACACTAGTTAAAACATTGGTCCCATTTCCTATGGGAAAAATTTTACTTTGCTTTTATTAAATGTTTCTACAGTGTTTTAGTCACCTTTTTTTTTTTTTTAAAGAGAGACAGTGGAGAGATAAAGATAGATGCAATTTTTTATTTAGTTTTTCATGTGACTTTCGTTCCTCTGAAACTTTGTTGTGTACATGGTGCTGGGATTCAAACTCATGTACACAAGTTTGCCAGGCAAGCGCTGTAGCCACTGAGCCACCACTCCAGCCCTTTAGTCGCCTTTTTTGTTCCTGAGATCAAAGACCCAAGAAGAAGAAGTAAGAGGAGGAAAAAATTATTTGGGGGCTCACGGTTTCAGAGGTCTCAGTCCGTAGATGGCCTACTCCATTCATGGGGCCTGAGGTAAAGCAGAACATCCTGGAGGAAGAATGTGGCAGAGGAAACTGGCCCTGGACATCACACTAGGAAGATAGAGCTCTGCTCAGCAAGAACAAAATCTAAACCCCAAAGGCACACCCCCAGGGACCCACCTCTTCTAGCCACACCTTACCTGGCTACAGTTACTACCCAGTTAATCCCTATCAGGGTATTATACCACCTATTAGGTTAAGACTCTTATTACTCAATCAGTTCACTTTTTTTTAATTCAGAAATTTATTTGTTGAACAATCACAATCTTTTAACGAAATAATATAATATGTATATAGATTCTGAAGATTAGATTTTAGCCCCAAGAGTGCTCCCCCAATTACCCACCCTTATCCCTCCCCTCCCCTTCCCAAAACATCTCTAAAAATGTGTTAGGTTGTATGACATTACACCTTATCTTGATTTAAAACATGATAATAGACCTCCTTTTTCAATGGCGAGGGTCTAGCTCCAGCCTCCACAGATGAGTGAAGACATTCGACCCTTGGTTCTCTGGGTTATGCTGATTTCACTCAGCATAATTTCTTCCATAGCCATCCATTTACCTTCAAAGGCTGCAATATCATTGTTTCTCATTGCTGAGTAAAATTCCATGGTATATATGTACCACAGTTTTTGGATCCATTCATCCAGTGAGGGACATCTGGGTTATTTCCATAATTTAACTATTGTAAATTGAGCTGCTATGAACATAGATCTTGCTGAGTTGCTGTAATGTACTGATTCTAAATACCCTGGAAAAATACCCAGGAGAGGAATAGCAGGATCATATGGTGGGCTCATCCCTAGTTTTTTGAAGATTCTCCACACTGCTTTCCAGAGGGGCTGTACCAGTCTGCAGCTCCACCAACAGTGTGTTAGTGTGCCTATCTCTCCACAGCCCCTCCAGCATCTTTTCTTCATCTTTGCCATTCTGACTGGCATAAGGTGATATCTTAATGTGGTTTTCATTTGCATTTCTCTGATTACTAGAGATTTAGAGCACTTTCTCAAGTATTCATTGGCTTGATCAATGTCCTCTGGTGAGAAGTTTCTATTTAGCTCTTTGGCCCATTTATTAATTGGGCTGTTAGTGTTTTTGTAGTTGAGATTTTTGAGGATTTTGTAGATTCTGGATATGAGACCCTTGTCAGAGGAATCATAGCCCATGATTCTCTCCATTTCCGTAGGAAACCTCTTGACTCTTGATTATTTCCTTGGCGGTGCAAAAGCTTTTTAGCTTTATGGCATCCCATTCACTGATTTTTGACTTTACTTTCTTCACTTTTGGAGACATGTTGAGAAAGTCTTTGCCTACTCCCAAATGCTGAACTATTGGACCTAATTTGCCTTCCCACTTGCAAGGTATCTGGTTTAATTCCTAGCTCCTTGATCCATTTTGATTTGATTCTCGTGCAAGGAGAAAGATATGGGTCTAATTTCAACTTTCTGCAAGTGGCTGTCCAGTTTGTCCAGTACCATTTGTTGAGAAGGCTGTCTCTCCTCCATGTAATATTTTGTCCCCCTTTGTCAAAAATCAGGCATTTAAAGATTTGAGGGTTTGTTTCAGGGTCTTCTATTCATTGGTCTTCTTTCCTATCTTGATACCAGTACCATGCTGTCTTTGTTACTACAGCTCTATAGTATAGTTTTAGATCTAGTATGGCAAAACCACCTGTTTCATCTTTCTTGCTTAGTAGAGTTTTGGCAATTCTAGGTTTCTTATTGTTGCAAATGAATTTGAGAATTGCTTTTTCTATGTCTGTAAAGAACAACATAGATATCTTTATAAGGGTAGCATTAAATCTATATAAAGCTTTTGGTAGAATGGCCATTTTTATTATATTAATTCTGCCTAACCAAGAGTATGGGACATCTTTCCATCTTCTTAGGTCATCTTGGATTTCATTCTTCAATGACTGACAATTTTCGTTGTAGAGATCTTTGATTTCCCTTGTAAGGTTAATTCCCAAGTATTTTTCGAAGATATTGTGAATGGGACTGATTTCCTGATTTCTTCATCAGTCCTATTATTATTAGTGTATAGGAAAGCTATTGATTTATGGGTATTGACTTTGTATCCTGCCACTTTGCTAAATGTGTTTATAAGTTCATGCAGTTTACTGATGGAGTTTTTTGGATCTTCCAGATACAGAATCATGTCGTCAGCAAAAAGAGAGAGTTTGACTTCCTCTCTTCCTATTTTTATCCCTTTGATTTCTTTCTCTTGCCTAATTGCTCCAGCTAGGGTCTCAAGAACAATATTGAATAAAAGTGGTGAGAGCAGACAGCAAGCTTATGCTCCATCTCAAAGCCCTTCAAAAGGAAGAACAATCTAACCCCAAAGCCAGCAGAAGACAGGAAAAAATCGAGCTCAGAGCTGAAATCAATGAAATTGAGAACAAAAAAAAAACCAATAAAAAGAATTATGAAACAAAGAGCTGGCACTTTGAATAAATAAGCAAGATAGATAGACCCCTAGTGAATCTAACCAAAAGAGAAATAAAGCAAATCAATAAAATCTTCAATGAAAGGGAGTGATTACCACTGACCCCACGGAACTCCAACAAAGTATAAGATCATATTTTGAAAACCTATACTCCTCCAAACTTCATAATTTGAAAGAAATGGATAGATTTCTTAACACATACAACATCCCTAAATTGACTCAGGATGATATTGAATTCCAATCACAGGCACTGAAATCCATTACGCAATTAAAAGTCTACCAAAGAAGAAAAGCCCAGGATCTGATGGCTTCCCTGCTGATTTTTACCACACTCTGAGGAGGAACTAACCCCTCTCCTTATTAAGTTATTTCAAGAAATTGAAAAGGAGGGAACTCTCCCATCCACTTTTTATGAAGCAATCATAACTCTGATACCAAAACCTGACAAGGATACATAAAAAAAAAAAAACCTACAAGCCAATATCCCTGATGAACTTGGATGCAAAAATCCTTAATAAAGTACTAGCAAACTGTATTCAAAAACGTATAAAGAAGATAATCCATCGTGATCAAGTGGGCTTCATCCCAGGAATGCAGGGCTGGTTCAACATATGCAAAACAATTAATGTAATTCACCACTTAAACAGAATCAAGGACAAAAACCATATGATCATCTCAATGGATGCAGAAAAGGCCTTTGATAAAATCCAGCACCCTTTTATGTTCAAAACTCTAGAGAAGGTAGGGTTCAAAGGATCATTTCTGAACTATGCAAAGGCTATATAAGCTAAACCCTCAGCTAGTATAATACTAAATGGAGAAAAGCTGAAAGCATTTCCACTAAAATCCAGAACAAGACAAGGCTGTCTGCTCTCACCACTTTTATTCAATCAGTTCACTTTTAAACTTTGTTACCTTGTGTCTCATGTGAGCACCTCATATCTAAACCATAATATACGGTCACATATGGTAGAGCTGAAACTCAGCTTGAACTTTGTCTTTTAGCCCCTCCTGTGAATGTGTCTTTAATTTCAACAAAATCAACCCATCAATTCCCAAAGGGGATTGAAGCATGTGCTATGTTCACATCTTTGCTTTTATTTTTTCTTTGGGTGGGAATTCTCATTTTCCTTTTCCTTCTAACTCTCACTCTTCACTTCTGGTTTAATCTAAGTCCTAGTCACTCTTCAAGGCATTTCTTGCAGTTTCCCTTTTACCACTGTATAGATTAAGCCAAGTCACTACGGTAGAGACCAAAGTGGAGACACATACAAGGCTGATTTATTTTCTTCTCTTGTGTAATGGTCTACAGGTAGGCCGGCACTCTGGAATGAGAAGGCCACTTTTGCTTAAGAAATAACTGAAATTGTCTATCCTGTCACTCTGATCATTCACGTGGTGAGGGATTTAATACTGGCAAAATGTACAGGTCCAAATTCCACCTGAAGTAAGGCAAAAGAGAGAGAGTTGAGAACAAAGCAGCTTTCTCCAAAGGGTGTGACTTGAAAGTTATGGTCAGCACTTACCAGTCATGTCTCATTGGACAATTTGTGCCCACACCTAGATGTAAGGGAGTTGAAAGGAAGAAGGGGAAATGCTGAGGGTGAGGAAAGCAGGGGGAATTAGCATTCTGTTCCACAACCACCAAACCCCACTGGGATCTCTACTGCTCTTAATTTTCTCTACTGGCTTCTCATGCTACTGTTATGTTTCCTTACTTTATTATTTCTTATATATCCACCTACAGTATAAACTCCTGAAGGACTCTCACTGTGCCAAGCCCAGTACCTGGGTGTGGGTGTATAAAAATTTCCACCCTCACAAATGGTGATGGTGCTTTGGGATCTGAACATGATTAGAATTTGTACAAACTGGGTGAGAAAAACCTGTTTTGAACAGTATTTGAAGACTAGGTAGGAACAGTGTTACAAACTCCAAGACAGCTGAAGAGTAGGATATATTATTGCTTGAACACATTAAGTTTTTTAACCTAAAAGTTCTTTGAAAAACCTTTCTAGCACCATATGAGAAGTCCTCAAGTGTCATCAACATACCTGAGAAATTTATATGCTTGCTAATAATTTCATTGAATCTTCACAGCATTGTGTGAGGTTAGTATCAGCCTTCTTCTAAAGATGAGGAAACAGATTTGGAGGGGATTGACGAATTCACCCTCACAATGTTATGTGAGTATTCAGTGATAAATTTTAACCCTGGTTGTCTTTCATTAAGCTTAGTTCCCTTCTTACATACCCCAAACTTAGGAGGATACAACATTCAAGATGGCAATAAGATAAATAGAAATCTGAACTTAGGTAGAGGTGATGTTTTGAAAAGGGAAGAAAATTCAATAAGCAAACACATGGATCCCAATGAGACTGTGCTGCCAAATGCACTGTAATGTTAGAAATTGGGTAAGAAACCTAGCAGAAGCCATTTTATAGCATTTTAATGCAAATGAAGTAAAAACTTATCACTTCAAAAATGTCAGTGTTGTAACTCTGGATGCTATATTGCTATAAACACATGTTGGCTGACTATGCTTACTCTCAGCTGTCTGAAAATCTCCAGTGAGCAGTATGAGGTGACTATGGAAGCTGGAGTAGGATGGGAGGATGTCACAAAAAAAAAAAAAGAGAAGGGATTATATGTGAATAGTCGGGGGTCTGTGGCCCTTGTTGTAAGGGACTAGGTTGGGATGCAAAACCCCACAGAGAAAGGCCAGGGTTTATGTGGAAGGAGTTATGTAAGTACAAGCAAATGACCTTAACAAGGGAAATGGAACCTAAGAGCATGAGAAAATAACTTACTATAGATGGCTAAGAAGTCACTTAAATCACTAATAAACACAGCCGAAGTGAAACTGGCAAAACCCAGCTCCAAGCTCATTTTATAAGAACGTAAAAGAAGTATGAGGTACAGAAATAATTGCATAATTTAAAGGCTTTTGGCAAAATGGAGAAGTTGGATGAAGCTGGGTGACAAAAGAAAATTTTGAGGTGACAACTTTAAAGGGCCTCAGCTCCAAGTGGAGCTAATCTCTCAGGAACCAAGTGCACCCCAGTTCCTCTGCTGTGTTGGTTGAAACAAAAAAACACCTCCAAGTCCAAAATTAAGGAGAATTTACAACATACTTTAGTATTTTCACTAAGGGATTGCCTTTTTACTGTTAAATTATTGATTTATTGTCACAAATTTGACATTATCCTGGTCCAAGGGATCTACCCCAGAGGGTTTTTGTTGTTGTTGTTGTTGTTGTTTTTCTAGAAAAGAGGATTCTTGAAGAAGTACAAAAAAATCAATGTTTTCTTTAAATCTGATATATAGGATCAACTATTTCTTAATTTTAAGAATAGAGATGATAATATTTATAACAATGTCAATAATATACAATTTCTTCCTCACTTAGCAGGGTACTCTGCCTGAGATCAGATCCACCCACCCAACACACACACAATATATTCTTTGACAGGGTTGGGGATAAAATTCTGAAAGTTCTGTGAGAATTCTAATTTTAGAGAAATTGTCCTTTCTTTTGTATTGGGAAATCATCTGTTTAGTTTTATGCCTAAACAAAATGAAGCCAAAATTTCTTAAGTGATAAGAGTAAGTAAGAGTCAATGAGCTTTATAGCTCAGTCACAGATTTGTTCCCTTCTGAGAAGAGCTATATCCCAGCAAAGCTGTTCTCAGCTTGGGGGAGAAAGGAGGCTTTAACTTTGTAGTAGAGATAAGGCTGGAGCTGGCCCCTGGGAAGAAGGCCATGACTTATAGAGAGAGACATTCACATAGTTGCGGGATCATAATCTAGTCTTATATGGTTTAATTTTTTTTTCCCTATGCTTTAATTCCCTTGTGTGATTCCCAAACTGACAGATTCTGGTAAACATGAGACTGTCTGGTCTTGTCTGGCTTTTGGAGAATAGAAAGATAGACCTGAACTCACACTTGGGGGAAGTAGTAAGAGAAAGAGGGCAGCCATGTGAGGAGACACAGGAGCTGGTGAAGGGTCAAGAGGCAACAGGGGACAGCCAGAACAGGCTTACAGAAGTTGTAAGCATTCCTTTTGTGTTCTAGAAATAAACAGTGAAGGAAGCCTTGTCAAGGGCTGAACTCCTCTAGTCAAGTGGGAGGGGAGCTTCAGGCATGGCTGTGCTGGCCTTGAAAAGAAGTGCTATCATCAAAACAGGGAACAGTGACAGCTGGATTAAAATTTTGATTAAAAGTGTCAAGGACTTTGCCTTTCTGTCAAAATTTCACACATCAGTATCAGCCCCAATGGAATAAATAGGAATAATTCCTTGTTATTGCTGATCAGTTCACATAAAGTCTTGAAACAGTTCATCTCCCATCCTTTCCCCTTATTCTTTTCTGTCCAAAGAGTGTCATTTGGGCTTTGGCTAGAGTCAGATTGTCGTCTCCTTCTCAGCAGCCTGGAGCATTTCCCCTGGGATGGGTGGATCTTCTTTGGTCACCCTAGACACTTGGAAATCTACAACCACTTAGATTAGGTAACTTCTTCATCTCAACCCAAAACCAATGTAACACCACTGATCTCTCTTCTGCTGTTGCATCCCCATTTTAGAGGTCAAACAGAGATTTATAATATAAGTTCCATAGGAAACTACTATAATCTTAAGGACTTAAGGACTCAACCCCTTTTTTTTAGTGATCACACCTTTTCTTTTCTTTTCTCTCTTTTTTTTTTTTTTTTTTTTTTTTGAGACCTGGAGTAAAATTTGTAAAAGATCAATTCTCTTTGGTGAACTGATGCTTAGGAAATGTTTATTGGGTAGATTTCTATGTAATGTTCTAATTCCAGGGCAACTCGAGAAAGGTAAATCTATAAGAATTGTCAACCCAAATTGCCCTGGCCTCCCCAGCTCATCAGTCCACATGTCAAAAGCGACCAGAAGGGACCAGAAGAGAACTTTCCCTAGCTGTCTCAGTCAGGGATTTTGTTCTTTGAGGTAATCTGTGATTCACATTATTACAGATGGGTTTTGGAGACTTTGGTCAAAATCCAG
This sequence comes from Aplodontia rufa, assembly GCA_004027875.1. Classification (NCBI taxonomy): domain Eukaryota; kingdom Metazoa; phylum Chordata; class Mammalia; order Rodentia; family Aplodontiidae; genus Aplodontia; species Aplodontia rufa. The sequence continues at coordinate 26,216 of PVKS010008716.1, read as the reverse complement.
ATGAGCTTCTCTAAGTGGCACTGTCCAATAAGGCCCATACAAGTATACTTGGAATGGAGAGGTGAGATGTGGCTCTATGTCAGGCTGCTGGATTGGCTTCAGGAAAACAAGTTAACGTGATGTGATGGAGGTTGGTATGACATAAGAACATTAGCTTCCTTACTGGGTTTTGGAGAAGCTTGTTACGTAAGTTTTACCCACGAGGGGGACTAGAACTCTAGAAAAAAAGAAACACATTCTAAACCAATTTCTTGGTTTTAGAAAAAAGAATAGCATGACGACAAGGAGAGCATTATGCAGATATCACGGTAATCCAGTAAATTCAGGGTGAAAAAAATATACATTGGGGAATGAGATGGTCACAAGCATTTTTTTTTTTTTTTACAAATTTACTTTCTACGCGACTGATGCTGCTGTTATAGGTGCTGTTGTTTTCTGTATCATTTCCCATTCTGTTTAGATAATAGAAAATAGCAGGCTCTGAAACCTTATTAACACTTATCAATAGAAGAGCCATATAAATTGAGGTTAGAGAGATGTAGAAATGTATCTCTCTCACATTTTTTGTATGACCTCGGAGAGGTTATACACACTATCAGAATTTCTCTTCCATTATCTATAATTATAATTACCTCATTAAGTTTGGAAAGAGGTAAATAGAATCCAGATATAAAGTACCTAGTGAGCTGTATGGTATATGTTAGATGTCATAAATGGTGGCTGTTATGATTATGACCGTATAATAATTTCTATGACCACTATAGCACAAATACCACACTGACAAAATTAGAACATCAGAAACAACGTAATGAAATCTTGGAATCATATTTGGCCATTATAGCAACTTTTAAGTATTAATTTTATTGTCAGGGTTCAAGTTCCTAAGGAGTACCAGAATTCTTAAGACATGATACACAGGCTTTTGCAGTGACAATATAACTTCCTACTATGGACAATTGGGTAAGAGTTTGGCAGCCTCTGATGGGCAGGTGCTGATCTGATACTCACAAATAGATCATTTGTGTTCTGTTGAACATAAATAATTTCATAAATAATAATTTCACACAAAATACAATATTTTCCACTTAAGAAATCATCAAAATTCCCTTATTCTGTGTGAGTGATTGCTGATTCTCTACCAGTGACAATTTTAGCCAAAGTTCATTTTTTCACCTTTTGATAAGAAGTATTGAAAAATAACTGCTACTTCCTGACAACATTGGATCTGAAGACAAGAATCATTTCCTCTTACATTTCTTGAGTATAGAGCATACAGATACTGATCCTCTATTTAAGGCCTTGTTACTGAAGAGAAGTCTAAGGTAAGCCTGATTATTTCTGCCTCTGCGGAAACTTATTCTACCTGTGCATGAATTTAAAATTCCTTTTTGCTGTGATGGTGGTGTTTTGATTCTTGAAGATGGATAATTTTACTGGGATATAACTTAATGTTGCTTACTTTATCATTTTATGGGTTAAGGCTTTTCTTTCAACTTGTAGATTCAATTTTATCAATTATTTCAGAAGACTTTTAAAATTATACTGTTGAATACTTTTCTCTTTCCATCATTGTGGCAACATACCTGAGGTGAAAGGAGGAGAGATTCATTTTGGCTTGTGGTTTCAGAAGTTTCTCACCTTGATCAGTTGGCTTCATTTTTTTGGGGCCTGTGGTGGGGCAAAAATTTTGACAGAGAGCATGAGGTGGAGTTAAGCCATTTACTTTGTGGCAGTTGGGAAACAAGAAAGGGGTGGAGAGGAGTGGTCAGGGTTCAAACATCCCCTTTAAAGGAACACCCCCCAGTGACCTGACATCATTCCACTGGTTCGCTCCTCTTAAAGGTTCCAACAGCTCTCAATAGCACCATCAGCTAGGGACCAACTCTTAGTTTAACTCATGAGCCGTTGGGGGACACTTCAGATCCAAGCCACACAAAATGTCCTCTTTTATTCTTCAGAAATTCTATTCAGAGATTCTGTGGTATCTCCTTGACTCTTGTGTCTGGTTCATATGTCATACCAACCTCCATCACATCACATTAATTGGTGTTCCTGAAGCCAATCCAGCAGCCTGACATATAGCCACATCTTACCTCTCTAATCCAAGTATACTTGTATGGACCTTATTGGACAGTGCCACTTAGAGAAGCTCATCTGGATTTTGCCCAAAGTCTAGGACAGTGTATGTCATCTCTCAATGTCCTTTATTTTGACCACAATTTTATCATGATTGGCAGATATTTTGTAGTATGTGATTCACAGCTGTTGTCTTCTCCTTGTCTTTTCTTTTTTTATTATTCTGGATGACTTTCAAAAGAACTTCCATTTTAGCTAAAAGTGTCAGTATTGTGTTTAACAGTTTGCTATATATTCCTGGTACAATGATGGTGTGGGTATGAATGACAGCTTTCTCCTTCATGACTATTTCACATCTGTCCTCGTATGGAAGCCCCATGACTAGGGGAAGACCTCAGTTTCAGGGCCTAGAATATTCCAAAGTATGAGATTGGTTCAGGAGTAGGCAAATGAAGTTTGAAAGTTTTCTGGGAAATATTTTCTGCATCTTAAGAAAGAATACAGTAATCCACTGTAATTTCCCTGCATATATATGAGGCTTGAAGTGCTATGGTCTCTTTGATTTTGCTTAAGGATGAGGCTAACATATAGTATATTCAGAAACAAAGAACCAAAGAGCAAAGAAAGTGGATCTTCTAAGTTGTGTCAATCCTCAAGCTTCCCTGCCTCTCTGGACTTTCAGTTGTTCTAGCCACTCCCAGCACACTTCCTTACTGTTTCAGCATTTTCCAGTACTCCTAGATTTAAATCATCCTAACTCAACAATACAGGTTCTTGTTCTGTCTCAACCAGACATGCAATCGTTTTACCTCGGTAGTGTATTAGAGACATGTCAAAACAGTTTGTATAACTAGAGTGGCAACAAATGTTGAGCTTCATTTAAACGCCTTCAAGCATTGTATGTGCACTGAAATATCACAGAGACTTCTTTTTTTCTTTTCATTATGGCAGTGACAAGCCAAGAGATCATAAAGGTCTTGTTGGCTCTACCTCTGTGAGTTTAGAAATAACTGTGATTATTCTAAGAAAAGTAATTTCCAGAAGCAGGGCTTTCATAATGAAGTTCAAAGCAACTACTGAATGCAGTTTTTGCTTTCTTTCTGGAAATGTTCAACGAAGGGATGGTATACAATGGAGATACCTGGGGATTGTAGAATGGCTGAAAAGTGACAAGATGGACCTCATATGGCTAGAATGCAGCTTTACAACTCTTCTGTAATCATTCCAATATATCTCCTTCCATTACAACCTACCATTTCATCATGGGATAATTTTACCTTAAAATAATTTATTTTAAAATAAAGCTGATATTTTCAATGAAAAAAATCCTCTCATAATTGCATCCCTGAATTTGAACAACAATTATATTGCTGTATTTTTTATTAATTCTTTTGCCCAGTAGCTACCTCTAAAGCACCATTGGCTCTCATTTTGTCAGACGTTAGGGGGTTAAGAGGAGATAGGAACAAAAACACAAGGGAATAAATAAGGACAGTCCCAGTCTTTGAGGAACTCTTAGCTTCTGCAGACACACACACACAAAACACAACCACTTAAAAGGCAGGAAGGGCAATAACATAGTAAAGAATCTAAAGGGAACCCAACGGTGAAACTGTAACTATTTTTCCAACTAATTTATGCTAATGTGTTAGTGCTTTATAAATGTTCACTATCCCAAGGATATCTATTTGTAAGAATTTCTTGGATACCATGTTTTAGTTCTCAGCAATCACAGATAGTGAATAATTTCGAAGATAACAACCCTCAAATAATATGATTCAGAGTCGCTTTCTCTGTCTGAATATACTAAAGTCTAGACAAAGACATTTGCATTAATTTTGAGCAAGCAGAAATAACAGCGGTTTGAATTAGGCTTTATATGAACAGATCTGCTAAACTGGATTTTCCTAATGCAAAACTTTTCTCAACCTTTGGAAAATTTTGGAGAACACAATCATTTCTTCAGGTTTTTTAAGCACTAGTCATTACATTAAGACTGCATTGTTGCATTCAGACATGGGTGTTCTAAAAGTATTAATTCTGCTTCAGAAAGTGTCTGACACATTCAGAATATTTAGTTCATATCAATGCATGTGGTTTGGAATTCTCTTTGACAGGTTGAAATATGCCTTCAAACTCTATTATTGTGAACACAAGTGACTGTTAGAATGGAATTTACAGGACAAGGATTATTATATATCTTGCTTTGGGATTATTTTTATCTAAGAAATTGCAGAGCTTTCCCTCCTATGATAAGCAATGGACATAAAGCAGTAGTGTTCTAGAGAGGAATTAGCATATCTCTTGGTAATATCTTGTACTGGTAACTTGCATTTGGGGCAATTGGCTCATCAATAAGTGATTTGTGGGAATTTCACCCTGGAGAAGTAGTCAGAGTCATCACTCACAAGGAACAATTGCAAGCCTTTTTAAACGATTAAATGCTGTTATTGAATTTTCAGTCCTAGCCCAGGATTTTATATTGAAAATGAAAACTCACCAAAAGAATGTAGAGGGAAAGCTCAGGATAACCCCAGGAATACTTTCTGGGGAGTTCTGAATTTGCCTTCTTCACGGCTGAGCTCAGTCTTGCATCATTCTTGGTTTCTATGAAATCAGGTACAAGACGAGAGGAAACCTTATTGGAGGTGGGGGATATTAGTGTTCTAATCTGATGATATATTTTTTGGTTTCTTCTACTGTATGTGATTCTCAAATGTTTAATGGTACTGGGCACATCCAGAACTAACTTGGATCACAAAACCACATGGAAGATGCTATTTTTAAAGGTAGGCTGTTTCCCGCATAAGGTATCTGACATAAACCTCTCTGTCCATTCTGTTAGATTATTAATGAAGACGGTCTTGCTGCTAATAGCTGTACAAAACACACTTTTCTGATTTTCAGACCAGTGCACCCCAGCTTCCTATGTCTGGTCCAAATAATCTCAAGAGACAAGTTACACTGGAGCCATTTATTTCAACTTCAGCTCCTCAAGTCAGGTTGTCTTTGGAAATCCCTGGTATGCTGTGGAATGGCTAAAGTTGATTATCTGTGCCCTTAGGGAGTCCAATTTTACTAACAGTTGTCCTTTTTCCCATTTCTTATCAATCTTTTAACATAGAGACCAAAGAAAATCAGGAGTTTTTCTGAAAGACCATGGACTACAAACCAAGGTGGGTCTCCACCCAGCACTGAGCTGAGCCCAGGCACAAAGACTCTCATCTTTACTCTGCGAGGGAAGCTATGCAGGGCTGGTCTTAGATTTGAGCAAGGCTTAGGAGTAGTGAAGGAAATCCATTGGACTGGAAGAGTCACAGATGCCATTGTCATGGTTTATGTAAACTTGGAACATACACCAAGGACTGGGGATCTAAGATGTGCATCCTGGTCCTCACTACCCCCTTTCCTATGTCCTGGTGTAACACTGGTGCTTCCTAGAACATACAATTTGCTTTTGCTCTGGAAAGATCCATGTTCTCTCCTTTCTACCTGGTCAAATTTCACTTGTACTAATATTGAAAGTACCTCTGCTCTACCTCAGTGCTCCGTACTCTGTGCCTCCTGTAAAAATTTTTTTAATCAAACGTTGCAATGAAAATGTTTTTCTGAACATCTCATCTTTTCTGAAAGGCTCTGGCTAAGGATGTTATCCATTGACCCACTCCCTGTTTCTTAGTCAAAGTATGTGAACAAAAATTTTCTCTGTGTAACAGGAGGATAGATTTTATCATTTATGAAGACATGATATGCTTGTTTTTTCCAACTATTATATTTCCCTCTTTGCTTCTGCTGCCAGGAAGCTTAAAGCTGGGTTCATGTTCTTTCTCAGTAATAATAGAGGCGTTTGCATTTGCTTTGCTCCTCCTAACCTACTGCTTTCCATTTTTGTTTCTGTTTGTCAATTTTTTGTAATGAACAAGCTATAATTCTTTTCAGAATAAGCATCCTGCCATGTCTATGGAAACATCCCTTTCTTAGAATACTGCTGCCTTTCTTATCAAAGGACCAGAAAAATATTTTCATCTGGCCTCTGAGGGCACCTGGAAATCTCCTCTGCTCTTTTCCCTCTTTTTCATTTCCTCAGTATCCATTAAGACTTAAATATGTTATTTCCAAAGCATTACAAGTAGAAAATCCATATAAAGCATTTATTATCTCAACAGTGATACATGGCTCCCAAAAAAGTTCCCTATGATATCTGAATTAGAAAAAAAAATACAAAATAAAAATTTATGTAACTATTTATTTCCTTAAATTGGCTTAATGTAAACAAGAGTATCTTGAAAGTATAACATGTATTTAAATGGATATTCAAAAGACAACCCTCTGTCTTATTCCCCTCTTGAACTCGACCAAAGCAAGAAACTTAAGGTGAAAAACTAGACAAGAGGAGTAACAGTTCGTAATTACTTAAAAGGCAGGAGAGAAGTCACCTTCAAATTAGATATTGACAAATATATGGTCTCCTCTGGTGTGTGTGTGTGTGTGTGTGTGTGTGTTTTAATGGATTGTGTCTTGACATTTTTGCCCAATACAAACACAAATAGTAGGAAAGAGATATCCAGATAAGACTGCTCCAAAGTGCCACTGTGATTCAGTCTGAAGAGCAAAATATATATGTGGAAAATTATACTTATTCTTTGAGTCATGGTGCATTTTGGTGGAGGATCTTAGGGCAAATCTCGGGGCCTTCCTCAGTTTATTTGGTTTTCCTAGAGATGACCTGGGAAGCATCACAGTAGATTTCAATGACGAGACGTTACTCTGGTGTAGTCTACTGATTTCACTAGAATTCATATGGCTATTGAATAAAACTGAAGTGTAAAAAACCAGACCTGACAGGAAGGGTAAGAAATAAACATCTAACTAATTCTTAACTATGTATTTGCACAGTGTGATTCTGGCAGCATGATGGATGATTAGACAAGCCTGATTTCTTTTCTAATATTGGATAACATTTTCCCCCAGGCATTTGTATGATTTTGTTCTTTCTTGGATAAAGTTTTCCACAGATATAGCATGCAAAACTATAATTAAATACACAGAAAGACAGTTTGATGGGCTCAAAATCTGCTGTCCTTAAGTTGTTGCATTAAACATGACAAGTCATTGTTGCAAATACTGTGGCTTTATAAACATGAGATTCATTTACTGCACATTCAGTTTTGATTAAGATCCTTTTGAAGTAATACAGTCAGCCCACACTAGTGTCACTGACAGCGTACATTTATGGCATATTATGGTATGCAAGAGGGTATGAGAAATTGGTGAATTATAAGCTCTATCTCTGTTTTTACTTAGTATTTATGGCAGACTTTAAATATTTTAATTGACCAAGAAATAATTTCTTAGTTTGTCCTATTTGTATAATAATTGGGATTGATAATTAGACTGGCAATCATCTGGGGGTTTCCAACCCCACAGAAAAATCAGACACAGTCTGCTTACATCATTTTGTAACATTGGGTACAGAAGAGTTGGACAGACAAGGAGGGAGAGGAAATCTTGCTTACTACAATGGGAATGTACATGTTCACTACTACTTGTTTTATATATTATTCTTACTGATGTCCTCTTAGAAAAGGGCATGAATATAAAGTTATTGACTGGATATACATTTTCTGCAGATATTTACAAATATACAGTCAGAAAATGCCATCTTATTCAATTCAAAAAATTCATCATTTTTGTTGATTTTCATTGAAAATGTTACATTAATTGGGTGTGATAGTACACTCTATAATCCTAGCAACTGGGGAAGCTGAAGAAAGAGGATCCCAAGTTCAAGATCAGCCTTAGCAATTTAGTGGGGTCTTAAGCAATTCTACTAAATAAAATTTTTATAAATTAAAAATATTACAATAAATGAACATATGGATTATAAGGTATATCCTTATTTAAGAAATGTTAAAATAAGGAGCTGTCCCGCCTAGCCACTGCACAGGCCCAGGCCTCTGGTCCTGGGATGGCAGCCCAGGACACCCTGAGGAGGACCCCTGCCCAGAGCTGCCATCCCAGTTGCTTCACAGATCCAAAATAGATCATATTCTAGTTCACAAAGAAAACCACACCAAATATAAAAAAGTGGATATTATCCCTTGTATCCTATCAGACCAAGATGCTATGATCCTATCAGACCATGATGCTATGATCCTAGCAATTAACAGCAAAAATTATAACAGAAAATACATATTTACATGGAGATTTAATAATACCCTATTAAATGAAGAATGGATTCAAGAAAATATGAGATGAGAAATCAAGAAATTCTTGGAAGCTAATAAGAATGAAGTCAAAACATAATGAAACCTCTCAGACAGCAGGAAAGCACTCTTAAGGGGGAAATTTATAGTGCTGAGTACCTACATTAAAAATCAGGAAAGATCCTGAATAAATAAGCTTATGCTCCACATCAAATCCCTACAAAATGATGAATAATCTAATCTAATCCCAAAGCTAGCAGAAGTCAGGAAATAATAAAAATCAGAGCTGAAATCAGTGAAATTGAAAACAAACAAACAACAACAACAACATTTTAAAAAAAGAATGAAAAAATAAATAAAATTGATCCCTAGCCAATCTCACTAAAAGAAGGCAGATGAAGCAAATCCACAAAATTACCAATGAAAAGGAAGTCATCATCACTGACCCCACAGAACTCCAATAAACTATCAGAACCTATTTTGAAAAACTATACACCTCTAAATCCAACCATCTGGAAGACATGGACAAATTTATAGACACATGCAACATTCCAAAATTGACCCAGGATAATACTGAAAGCCTAAACAGCCCAATAACAGGCACTAAAATTGATATAGCAATTGAAAGCCTTCCAAAGAAGAAAAGCCCAGGATGTGACAGATTCTCCACTGAGTTTTACCATACCTATGAGGAGGAGCTAACACCTCTCCTTATTAAGCTATTCATAAAAATTGAAAAGGAGGAAACTCTCCCAAACACTTTTTATGAGGCAAAAATAACTATGATATCAAAACCCAAGAAAGACACAACATAAAAAGAAAACTACAGACCAATACCCCTGATGGACTTAGATGCACAAATCTTAATAAAGTTCTAGTAAACTGCATTCAAAAACACATTAAGAAGATTCACTACAATCAAGTGGACTTCATTCCAGAGATGCGAACCTAGCTCAACATATACAAATCAACAAATGTGATTCATCACTTAACAGAATTAATGACAAAAAACATATCATCATCTCAATTGATGCAGAAAAGGCCTTCAATAAAATAGCACCCAGTTATGATCAAAACTCTGGAGAAGATATGGATCAAAGGAATTTGTCTTAACTACGTAAAGCCCATATATGACAAACCCATAGCTAGGATAATACAGAATGAAGAAATTCTGAAAGCATTTCCACTAAAACAAGACAAAGCTGCCCCTCTCACCACTTTTATTTAAAATATTCCTTGACACCCTAGCTGGAGCCATCAGGCAAGAGAAGGAAATCAAAGGGACAAGAATAGGAAGAATAGAAGTCAAACTATCCCTTTTCACTGATGTCATGATCCTATATCTGGAAGACCCAAAAAACTCCACCAGAAAACTGCTTGAGCTTGAAAACAGATTTAACAAACTGACTGCAAGATCAACACCCACAAATCAATAGCTTTCTTATATTCTTATATTCTTACCATAATAGGGCAGAAGAAGAAATCAGGAATTTGGTCCCTATCACAATATCCTAAAAATGAATAAAATATTTGGGAATTATTCTAACAAGGGAAGCAAAAGACCTCTACAATGAAAATTATCAAACATTGAAGAAATAAATTGAAGAAGACCTGAAAACATGGCAAGACACTCCACGTTCTTGGTTAGGCAGAATTAATTTAATTAAAATGGCCAATCTACCAAAAGTGCAATGCAGATTCAATGCAATCCCCATCAAGACACCAATGTCATTCTTTACAAATATCAAAAAATCAATTCTCAAGTTCATTTGGAATAACAAGAAACTCAGAATAGCCAAAACATTACTAAGCAAGAGTGATGAAACAGGTGGTCTCACAATACCAGATCTAAAATTACACTATAAATCTGTAGTAACAAAAACAGCATGGTATTAATAGCAAAATAGGCATGAAGATCAATGGAATAGAAGACTTTGATGCACACAAATCTTTGAACTTCTGATCTTTGACAAAGAGGGTCAAAATATAACATGGAGGAAAGATAGCCTATTCAACAAATGGTGCTGGACAAACTGGACAGCCACTTGCAGAAAGTTGAAATTAGATCCTTATATCTCATCTTGCACAAAAATCAAATAAAATGGATCAATGTACTAGGAACTAACCTGGGTACCATACAACTTCTAGAAGAAATTTAGGAGCAACACTCCAGCATAGGGGAGTAGGCAATGAGTCCCAAAGCGAAAGAATTACAGTCAAGAGTCAATGAGTGGGGTGCCATTAAACTAAAAAACTTTTGCTCAACCAAGGAATTGGTTAACACTGTCAAGAGCGAACCTACAGAATGGGAGATAATCATTGTCTATGATTGCTCCAACATGGAACTAATATCCAAAATTTACAAAGAACTCAGAAAACTTAATATCAAAAAAATTCAATCAATAAATGGGCCAGAGAGGTAAACAGAAACTTCTTAAAAGAGGGATTCAAGTCAATGAGTACATGAGAAATTGTTCTAAATCACTAGTAATCAGAGAAATGCAAATCAAAACTGCATTAATATTTCACCTCACTCTAGTCAGATTGGCAAATATGAAAAATATAAACACTAACAGATGCTGGGGGGGTTGTGTGGAGATAGGAACTCTAGCACACCATTGGTGAATCTGTAAACTGTGTATAGCTGCTCTGGAAAGCTGTGTGGAGATTCCTCAAAAAATTAGGGATGGGTCCAACATATGACCCACCTAACCCTCTTCTGGGTATTTTCCCAGAAGAGCTAGAATCAGCATATTACAGTGACACAGCAAAATCTATGTTCATGGCAGCTCAATTTACAACAGTAAGTTATGGAATCAACCCAGATGCCCTTCCCTAGATGAATGGATCCAAATGCTATATGTATATATATATATGTGTGTGTGTATATATACACACACACATACATACATAACATACATATTATGGAGTTCTACTTAACTATTAGAAACAACAATATTATAGCCTTTGAAGGTAGATAGATGGCATTGGAAGAAATTATGCTGAGTAAAATTAGCCAAGCCCAAAGACTCAAAAGTCAAATATTTTCCCTCATTTGTGGAGGCTAGAGAAAAATCCAGGCTTGAGTGAAGCCACATGTAATCTAGGGTAACCATAGATATGGGGGGGAGAAGACAGAGGGAGGGGAGAGGTAGGGATGATAGTGAGGGATCTAGGGGGGAATCAACAATGTAGCTTACTCTTTATTCCAAAAAGCCAACTAATAGTCATGCAATTATTTAATTCTGGAAAATTCACAACCGTGTGTGTGTGTGTGTGTGTGTGTGTGTGTGTGTGTGTATGTATCTGTTATATCTGTTATGGGGGAAATATAGAAGAGTCAAGAGACTGGGGTATGGGTGATGTGGGGGTGATTCTGGATTAGGATAAGGAACATATCATATTGTTACACATATGCATTTATGATTGTGTAGCACACAACTCCTCAATAAAATTTTTAAAAAGTGTTAAAATAGGGGAAATATTTTTAGAATTAAAAAAATTAATTCAATCCCCTGGCTTGTGCTAAATGAAGTGGGAATATAAGAAACAAACTTTACTTGGTAGTTAAGATATGAAAAATGAATCAATTAGAAAAACAAAGACCTTATTCAGCCACACTTTTGGTAAAAATGCTGCTTATAGCTTTAATTTCAAATCTCAGAAAGTGGACTTTCTACAGGTTATATATCACTGAAATTATGATTAACAATGAAAATGAAAAGAATTTTGGGAGGACCTGGAGAAACAAGAGATAAGGGAATATATTGACATCAATAAAGGTAAATCAAGAAGGACTGAAGTTTCTTGTTACTTATGTGCTTCATATTCTTTGAATTTAAAATTCAGAGTCTTTTTTACATTAACTTAAGAGAAAACATTCCCCTCAATCTCCTACTTATATCAAGAGAAAACTTTAGTTCCTCAAAGTCACATAGTGAGTCTAATACAATTTGCAAAATAATTTTTGTTCTCAGATAATCATTAAGACAGAAAACAGGGTTTTACAGGGGTATATTGAATAGTAAGCGCTCACTACAGTCTCTGTCTCTGTCTTTCTCCAACCCTCCCTCTCTTTCTTTCTCTCGGAAAGCTGATTAATCTTCAGGGCTTTCTGACAGTTCATAATAAGTGTATGTCTACATATGTTCCTTTGGGACTGGGCCATCTGGGAATCTCACATATGTTCTTAGGATACTATATCTCAGCTGTAGTTGAAAGTATTTCTGTTTGTCTATAACCTACATTTTAAAGTTATAATTGCTATACTATTCAGCATATTGCCTAATGGTTTTGAAAATGCACTTGGCAAAGCAACCAGGTGGCTGCATAAGGTTGGGAACCATAATGCTGCCTAATTAACTCAATTTAAACTTTAAACTAAAAAAGAAAAAAACATTCCAAAGGCAATGAAACTTCAGTGTTTAGTTTTAGAAGTCACTTTTGAAATTTTCTGGTTTAGTCCGATAGACTGAGATCCTTGTAGCCAGTCCCCTCCATTCTCCCCTGTTTCCTAGAAACCACCAATCTACTTTCTGTGGAACTGGCCAGTGAAGCCATCTGAACCACATGTTTTCTATGCAGAAAGATTTTTAAACTATAAATTCAAATTATATAATGGATAGAGAACTATTCAAGTTATCTATTTCTTCTTCAGTGAGCTTTTGTACTTTGTATAATTTAAGGTATCTGTTTATCTCAGAAGTCTTGGACTTCATGGACATAAAAGTGTTCATAATATCTCATTTATTCTTTTTGTTGATGGCCCCTCCTTGATTCCTTACCCTAGCAATTTCTGTCTCTCTGTTTCTCTCTCTCCTCTCTCCCCTCTCTCCTCTTTCAGTCCTGACTAGAGGATTAGCGGTTCTGTTACCTTGCCCAAGATCCATCTTCTGCCTTTGCTGTTTTTCTATACTACTTTTTGGGTCTTTTTTTTTCACAGATTTTTTTGTTCTAGTCTTTATTAGATGCTTCCTCCTGTTTACATTGGCGTTAATTTGCTCTTCTTAGTTTAGTTTGGAAGGAAGTTTATTTCATTGATCTTGGTCTTTCTTTTTATCCTAATGTAAGATCTTAATGATATAAACTTACATCTGAGCACTGTTTTATCTACATACCACATATTTTAATATGTTTGTTTCTGTTTTTATTCATTTAAAAAGTATTTTCAACTTCCCTTGTGGTTTCTGCTTTGACCTAGGAGTTATTTAGAAGTATGTGGCTTAATTTAGAAATATTTGGTGCATTTTAAAGGTATTTTCTGTGATTAATTTCTAATTTAATTTCATTATGGTCAGAAAATATACCTACTGACTTACATTTCAATTCATTTGGATTAACTGACACTTGTTTTATCCTACAGAATATGTTCTCTCTTGGTGAACATCCCACATATACTTGAGAAAAATGTATACCTTTTTGTTTGCAGGTAGAGTAGAAATTCTTAAGAAAAATTGATTTAGCAAATCAAATCTAGAAATTATACAAACGATTTCACATTATGAGAAAGTCAGGTTTATTCCAGGAATGCAAAGTTCTTTCAATATTAAAAAATCAAAGAGTGTATCAGGTTGGTTGACAGTTTTGATGAAGTGTTTTATAATTATAATAATTTTTCTGTCTGCCTATTCCATACATTACTGAGAAGGGAGTGTTAAAATGTCTAAATTTGTTTGTAGAGATTTCATGTATTTTGAAACCCTATTATTAGATTTATACTCAGTTAAGATTGTTATATTCTTTTTATCTCATTTTTTTGTACCGGAGATTGAACCCAGGGGTGCTCTACCACAGAGTTATACCTCCAGTCCTTTTTTAATTTGACACAAGGCTCACTAAGATGTCCAGACCAGTCTTGAACTGGTGATCCTCAGCCTCAGTCACACTACAGTGCACATTACCGGCCAGGATTTTATATTCTCTTAACAAACAGATATGTTTATCATTATGAAATGTCTTGAACTCTGTTATAAATCTTTTTTTTTTTGAAATCTACTTTGTATCACATAAATACATTCATTTCTACTTTGATTAGTTTCTTCATGGTATATCTTTTACTTTCCTTTAAATTCTATCTATGTTTTGCATCTTACAGCCAAGGACATCCACAGATTGAAGGTGAAAGGATGAAAAAAAAAACAAAAAAACAAAAAACAAACCCTACCAAGCGTATGACCCAAGAAAGCAAACAGGAGTGTGGTATTTATACCCAACAAAGTGGATTTCAACCAAAAATTAATCAGAAGAGAAAGGCTATTACGTTTTATTAAAGGGAACAAAGCAATAAGAAACTATAATGATAGTGAACATCTATGACCCCAAAGTCAATGCTCCCAAGTATGTGGAAAAATATTCTATGACATAAAGTTCCTTATAGACTACAGCACAATAATACTGGGGGGATGGAGGGGTTCAACACACCATTATAACCAATAGACAGATCATCAAAGCAAAAAATCAATAAAGATATCTCCAGTCTAAACAATGTTATAAATCAAATGGACTTAACAGATTTCTATAGAATATTCCACCTCAAAACAGCTGAATTTACTTGCTTCTCAGCTGCACATGGATCTTTTTCCAAATCAGATCACACTGTAGTCCACAACAGAACTCTTAGCAAATAAAAAAAATTGGTATAAGCCTATGTATCCTATCAGACCACAATGGGATGAAGGATGAAGCTAGTAATCAACAGCAAGAAAAATAACAGAAATCACATAAATACATGGAGAGTGAACAATACCTTCTTAAATGAAGAATGTTTCAAAGAGGATATGAGAGCAGAAATCAAGAAATTCTTGAAAATGCAAGAGAATAAGGACACACATATCGAAACCTCGGGAAAGTATGAAAGTATTCTTAAGAGGAAAGTTGACAGCATTGAGTGCCTATATCAAGCATCTAGAGAGATCCCAAATAAAAGAGCTTATGCTTCACCTCAAGCCCTCACAAAAAGAAGAACAATCTGAACCCCAAACTAGTAGAAGACAGGAGATAATCAAGATCAGAACTGAAATCAGTGAAAGTGAGATTAAAAAAATACAAAGAATTAACGAAATGAAGTAGTCATTCTTTGAAAAAATAATTAAGTGAAATAAGCCAAATTCAGAGACTCAAATATCAAATATTTACTCTCATATGTGGAAGCTAGAATAAAACTAATAGAGTGAAAAATAGTCAAGTTTATATATCAGACTCATCAAATTCAGAGTGGCACATGTACTGGGGTAAGTCTATGAAGGGGGAAAAGGACATAGGTGGGGTAGGAGGGAGAGGTGAGAATAGGATGGAGGGAAAAATACTGTATGGTAAACTCTCCTGAGAAGCTAAATAATAACCATGAAGGTATATTGGACTGGAAAAGTAAAAAAAAAAATACATATATATATTTATATATACACATATATATACATATATATTTATATGTACACATATATATACAATTATAACTGTAATTGAGACTAGGAAGTGGTCAAGGTGGGGGGAAATCCCTGGTAAGGACTGGGTTCAAGTTTGAATGTGTAATAACGAATCCCTTCACTATATAAGACTATGATGCACCAATAAAAAATAAGTAAATTCTATCTATGTCTTTGTAAGTTGACTTCTTAAAGACAATCTATACCTGTGTCTTAATTTTTATTAATGTTATTATCTCTGCCTTTTAATTGGAGTTTTATACCATTTAAATTTAAAGTAATTATTTTATGATTGAATTTGAATCTTGCATCTTGCTATTTGTTTTCTTTTTGCCTAGTAAGTTTTAGATTCCTGGACATTCTTTGATCAAGTAAACTCTTTTCTGATTATTTTATTTTACCATCTTTTTTTGTTTATTTTTTTTTTCACTTAGACCTCTTCTTAAGTTTAATAAAAGTTAGCATTATATGCACATATAAAGAATACAACTTAAAAAACAGACTTACGTTTAAAATTAGAAACCATGGGGCTGGAGATGTGGCTCAGTGTTTTTGATGCTTGCCTGGTATGTGTGGGGACATGGGTTTGAACCCCAGTACCATGTACACAATGAAGTGTGTGAGCAATGAAGGCCAAATGACAAACTAAATAAAATTGATTCTTTCTTTCTCTCTCTCCTTAAAAAAAATAAATAAAATTAGAAACCATAATAATAAACTCTGAAGGATAAGACTCAATGGCTCATGATCAAATAATTTTTAAGGAACATCTCATTATATAAGCAAGACTTTCATTTCATTTTTACACTTGTGTTTGTCAGCTACTCATAACTGAGATCAAAATACCTGATAAGAACAAGTTAGAGGAGGAAAAACTTTATTTGCAGTTCATGGTTTCATTGGTTCATGGTTAGCTGATTCTATTGCTGTGGGCCTAAGGTGAAGCTGCTTCATTCAAGGCAATTGGGAAGCAGACAGTTTATTTTGTTTCTTAATTACCTGTTATCCATTCCTGCTTGTTTAAATATTTCAGTTATTGCTTTGAGGTTTACAATATACAAATTTAACTTATCACTAAGTATGTTCAAATAATTTTATATTACTTGGCAGATAATATAAGAACCTTACAACAATATATTTTCACTTCTCCTCCCATTCTTTGTGCTTTCGTTGCTATATTTTATTTCTATATGTATATTATGAACCCATAATACATTTTTACTTAAAACAATTGAGATATGTATATGAAAAGTTTCTCATATTTACCCACTTGTTTACAGTTGTTCTATATAGATTCAGATTTCCCTCTTATTGTATTAAGAACCTCCTTTATATTTTTTGTAATACTTTTTTTATTTCAATTCATTCTATCAGATTTTGCCTGAAGAAGTCTTTATTTTGCCTTTTTTTTAAAAGAGAGAGAAGTCAGTGAGAGAGAGAGAAAGGAGAATCAGCTTTTGTTTTAGTTTTTCATGCTATTTTCATTGCTCCACTTCATTGTGTACGTGGTGCTGGGGTTCGAACCAAGTCCTCGCGCATGCCAGACAAGCGCAGTAACCTCTGAGCCTCCTCTCCAGCCCCTTACTTTAATTTTTGAAAGACATTTTATAGAATGTGTAAAAATTTCAGCCAACAGTGTTTTTTTTTCCCCTCAAAACTTTAAAAATGTTTCTCTATTGTCTCTTGATTCAAGTAGGTCATGGTAAGACTTCTATTATCTTTATAAAACTTGTTCCTCCATACATAGTGTGTCTTTTTTTCCCGTCAGTTTAGGTCACTGATTTTTGACAATATGCTTATGATAATGTGGTCTTCTTTATATTTCTTAGCTTGAAGGTTATTAGCTTTATGATCATTGGGTTTATTGTTTTTAAGACATTTGTCAAATTTTCAGCCATAATTGATTCAAATATATTTTCTATTCACATGTTCCTGCCCCCCTTTTCCAGGACTACAGTTAAAATTATATTTTGCTATCTGATATTGTCCAACAGGTCTTTGATAGAATGTTTTCGTTAATTATTGTCTCCATCCTCTTTCTCTTCAATAGCTTCTGCGCTCGTATCTTTGAATTCAGTGATCTAGTCTTTAGCACTGATAATATGCACTGCTTATCCTATCAAGGGCATATGTTTTAAAATCTTTTTATTCATCCTTTTCTGTCTTCATCAAATTCATTCTGTGCTTAAAAACCTAAAAGTGAACTAATAGGGATATTTAAAAACTTATAGAGTTTCTAAATAACTAAATGTATTTATTCATCAAACTGCTCTAAATATTAGAAATTCTTCCTATTATGAGTCAGAATCATAAAACCCTTGTAAGGTTTGAAGACAATGAACAAGGCTGATAGAATGTTTCTTCCCCCCAGACTTATAGATCATCCTCTTCTTGTGTATCTCTTTTCCTAAACTTACCATCCTCTTTTCCTAGGTACTCTTCCGGGGACCCTCCAGGATATTGACAATGAACTTAAAGGGAAACCTTAACATTGAATACAATGCTATGGTTGTTCTGAAAACATTCAAACACAGTAGGATTGTCTTCTTCCATGTTTTCGATTCTATTTACATATAAATGTAATTTAGGAATTCATTGCTTTTTTTCTGCTCTGATTTCATGAATCACGTATACTCACAATAAGCTAAAATCCTTTATCCTTTTCCACACATGTACTTATTTAGTAATTTCTCTTATATTCTGTATTTGTACTTTTGAAGCTTATTTATTCCTATTAGATTTCATTCTCCTAAGAGGATCCTATAATTTCTATTTCTGTTAGGATTAACTTGATCTCTGAGCACTCCAGCTGAGCCTGATTTTTATTATTTGTGATCCCCAGACATCAAATATACTGACAGCTCAATAAATTGGCATGTTCTTTCGGTATCATTCTGTAAGATCCTTGAGATCTGAGGTAGCACACTAACCCCCACAACAAATCCCTAGTATCTATGAATGTACTAAACACATATTATATTTTAAATAAATGTCAGTTTGTTGTGTACAGTTTTAAAAGTTGAAGGCAGTGGAAGAAATTATGCTGAGCAAGAATTAACCAAACCCAAAGACTCAAGAGTCAAATGTTTTCCCTCATTTGTGGAGGCTAGAGCAAAACATAGGTTCATGTACTAGACTCACCAAAGTCAAAGCAACACATAATGGAAGGGAATCATAGATACCTAGGGGTGGGAGGAAACAGGAGGGAGGGAAGGAGGGGAGAGGGAGGGATTAAGAAAAAAGTTCATAAATCCAAGATAAGGGAAATGTCATTTAAAGCAGTTAAACTCTTCCTCTCTTTGTTCCTGTTTTCTTAACTTGGGCTGCAATTCCCTCAAATCAGAGCTAATTTTGCCTCCAAAATTGGCATTTATTCTTGACAGGGAGAATGGAAGCAAAATAGGAGTTGAGATATTTTACTTTCTTTCTGTCATTCATACTATTTCATGCCATTTATCCAAATCAATCAAACAGTGTCTTACTTTGTCTTCTTGCTACAAATACAACTTTAAAAATTTTTGGTTGTCATGAATAATGTCTGTAAGATTCAGCTAATTCCAGTATTTAACCTTCTTTACAGTTG
Source organism: Aplodontia rufa (assembly GCA_004027875.1). Classification (NCBI taxonomy): domain Eukaryota; kingdom Metazoa; phylum Chordata; class Mammalia; order Rodentia; family Aplodontiidae; genus Aplodontia; species Aplodontia rufa. The sequence continues at coordinate 6,930 of PVKS010008716.1, read as the reverse complement.
AGGCAGATGAAAGGTAGCCATAAATTCTTTGTCAATCTACCCACCAGGAGGTGGGATCTCTTTTCAAACCTCTTGAAACTGACTAGACCTGAACCATAGGGACAGAGTCCCCATTGAGATGATAGGCTGCAAACTGGGGAGATAGCCTAAGTCTCTGACAATCATATAGAGCAGATTCATAAGCTCTTAACCTTTGGGATTTTGGTCTAGAATGAAACAAATTTCTATTTTGAGAAGATCATTGTTACTTTGAATTTCTGTTACATAGAGCTAAAATTAATCCTAATGGTCTTCGTTGTCAATCAACATTAGATTTATAATAACACTGTTTACATAAATTTCTCATCTTTAATGATATTATTGTTCTTTTATTTTATGTTCTCATTTAACAATTGAATAGCAGATGGAAATGAAATACATAGTTGATGTAGACAACAACCCAGGAGATGTGCCTCTAGAACACAAGACTCAAGGTCTACTAGAAAAGTTCTGAGGGTTTGTTCATTTTCTTATGAGAAAAAATTGTTATTATTATGTCTTTTTAAAAAAATCTATCACTGGAAGCCATTTAATCTTATGTAGATCACTAGACCTAATAGCATAAAAATTCAGTGTTATGTTTTCTTTCAATTATCGCATATTTCTCAGTCTTGTTTCTCTAATGACATAGTAGTTATTAAGAGGAAAAAATGTTATACTTTCTGTGTTATCCATAGTATTAGAGACCTTACAAGACATACATAAAACTGAATTATGTTTGAATGCCTGATATAGAGTCATTGAAAATATTGTCATTAATTTGACTTATTTATTTTCCTTTTAATGCCCCCATTGATATTTATTTGTGCACCATCTTACTTTTTAAAGGGTGTTGTACAATTGCTATTCATTTGAATATTTTTCTGTGATACGTATCATTTTTCCATCTAGGAACATGAACATTGTAAATGGCTACATTTGAGGATGTCATTATAATGTGTTGATTAAAATCGTATTTCTTTGGGAGAAGAGTTTCATCCTCATAATTTAAAAAAAAATCTCATATAGTCATAAATTTTTAAAGCTCTAAATAACATTAGGAGTCATCTGGTTTAATCTCTATGTGATACCGACAAGAACATGCAGAATCCTTTATTTTTCTCCAGAAAAATGAAATATATGATCAAGAATATATGGGAACCAAAATTATGCATCTTTAAAAAAACATGTATATAAGTCTAACTTCTTTAAAATCTGAACGAAATCTCAGTAGAACAAAAAACAAAGAGAGATTTGAAAAATAGGATCATAAATGCTTCTAGTTGCTTCTGGCAAATACTAAATAATCAGATTCTTTTGTGATTAATATGTTAAAATGTACTGCAGTAGTGTTCATGTTAAGGCAAAACAAGCTTAATTCATTTTCTAGTTGTTATTCATTATTTTTAAAAATGAGCCTTATAGCATAATTGGTGATATGCTAGCAGGTATTGTAGAAGTTTACATAATCACTATGTGAGATCAGAGGAAATGAAAATGAAACATAGTCTAATAGATATAAATGAGAACAGTCAAATAATAGATATACAGAAAGTAAAAAAAGTTTCATCTTTGACATTTTCCCTTTTATATTAAAATATTTCCCTTTGTGAGGAAATATTGGAATTATTGGATTGCAATTTGGAAAAGCATTCAAATCCATTGCAATTAAGAATAGGAAGGTTGAAAAATGAGGAGAAAAGAAAATTTGACTCAATCTCTCTCTGTGCCTCCTCATCCTTTCTGTCACACTCTACCCCCTGCTTCCCACCCCTCTCCTGGGGCTCCCTCTGCTCTGATTACATAACCCTGCTCTCTGACAGTGCTGTCCCGACCCTGACTTTTTATGGTTTTCCAGGAACAATGTTTGTGGCTGACTTAAGAATCTATCATGACTGCAGGAACAATTAAATTCATTTAAAAAAATACAAATTCGCATTCAGTTTTTATTACTTTTATTCCCTTTCCTCCCACCCTGGCATCTCTCCTAACCATGTTCCCTCCTCTGAAGGCCACCAGTGTCCCTCTGACTCTCAGATGCTCTTCTGCCCACACAGGGACAGTTATTGCATTACTGATGCCCTGACCATCTCATTCACTCCAAGGTTCACATAATTCTCCCTGTTAAATATTTTATCTGTGAAGTAAAAATATTGGCCTTGGAATTCTGAATTTTGAAATGTGCTGAAAAGTCTCTTTGAACTAACCAGTTCTGCAACTGGCTTTGAATGTTGAAGTATTTTTAGCGGGAAAGCCAAGTAGAAAGGGCAAGTCAGCTCCTAGTCTCTCTTTTCTTTATTCATTCTTACTACTTTCAGCCCCATGGTCATTTCTGACTCCAGACACTCACAGTCCTCAACTCAGTCCCACTGATTCTCCTGGATTTCCTTGTGCCACCTCTGATAATCTACTCTCCAGTCTCCACGTCTACCATTGGATATCACTGTTCATTAGGTAAGTGAGTCATTGCACTTTCTTCCCTAGAACACCTAACTTCACGTCCTCTAGCCCCTGACTCTTCCTGCAGGACTTAAAAGTAGATAGGGCTAAAAAATCTCTCAATTTGAGGGTAAGAAAAGGAATGTGATGATTTGGATATGAGATGTCCCCAACAATGCAGTAATGTTCAGAGATGTGGTGATTAGACCTTGAGAGTTGTAATATCATCTGAAGATTAATCCATTTGGTGGATTACCAATTTGAAAGGACTACTGAGTGCTATCTGTAGGTAGGCAGGGCATGACTGGTGGAAGTAGGTCATTAGGAGTATGCCCTTGGGGATTATATTTTGTCCCTGGCTCCTCCCCCCTCCTTTCTCCTTCCTCGCTGCCAAGAGCTGGACAGCTTTTCTCCACCATGCCCTTTCAGCAGAGCAGTGGAGCCCCTGACCACGGACTGAACCTCGGAAAACATGAGCCAAAAAGAAACTTTCCCCCCTCTGTTGTTCTTGTCAGGTATTCTGGTAACAGCAATGGCAAGCTGACTAACAGGATAATCTCGGAGATACTGGCCCTGTATCTAACCTTGTACTGATGTGATGACAGTATTAATTATAATGTCATCATCATCAGCATCATCATCAGCATCAGCATCACACTGGAATATTAGCATATGGAGGCTCTTGGAACCTTGTAAAAATAAGGCATGATAAGTGACAACATGATGCATTCAAAGAAAACTAAAAAACAAAACAAAATACATACAAAAATGATGGTATAAAATAGAATGAAAATTCAAGCTATCTGAAGCCCTTAAGATTAATAGTAATGACAACCACTTAGTGAGCAATGGTCAATATGGCAGGCACTTTGCTGCCTTCAGGATAGTACAGTAAAGGTTAATTTTTTGCCTATTGTAGCATCTCTCCTGCTAATGTGCTAGTAATATTGATAACAAAAAATCAATTGATGTTTACTGAGCTTTTCTCATGGCATTGAGGAAAGTATATGTATTATCTTATGTAATCATGACACCTGCCCCCCTAGTAGAGTAGGCACTATTATTATCCTGACTTTGCAAATGAGGTAGCGGAGACTTAGAGATATTTCACAACTTTTTTATCACACACACAGCTAAAAAAGTAGGGCTGGAATTTGAACCCACATTCTGTTTAATTTTTGCAAAGCTCATACTAAGCTGCTTTCAACTGACACAGAATAGTACATAAAACAGCAGACTTCACATGGATTAAAGGGGTCTAGTGATGAGAATGGTAGGTTGGGAATGGGGTGTGTATTAGAAACTTTGTGTATTACAAAATGGTACAGTTAAGACAAATTTTAATTTGAAATTTCTTGGCAATGAAGTAAAGAAGGAATCATGATGTTCTTAAAGAGTTTCTATTTAGTTGAACATGCACATTAAAATTTCATTTATTCAAACACCTTTTATGTGAGCCTGCACAATGTCTATTATTTTGTGGGACAGCTGACCAAGTTTCCGGCTTTAAAGAATTTACAGAACTAATAATAAAAAATAAAAAAATAAAGAATTTACAGCGCAAGTAAAAGATAGATATGTAAATGAACAATATAGATATAGTGTGACAAGACTAGCACTAGAGTCTTCGGAACGTGTTGAGGGCAAGGGCCCCCCAGGTAGGTTTTGGGAACAGGTGATTCCTGAGTTGAATTGTGAATGAACAGTTGGATTTTCCAGGCAAAGAATGCAAGGAAGAGCATTTCTGCAGGAATGCCTGGGTGGGAGTCTGGATTTTAGAATGTGGCTAATTCCAGAATATGGCAGACGCAAGATAAGAGAATGAGCAGGAAGCATATTATAAAAAGCTTTAAACATAATCCAAAAAGCTTTCTACCTTACCCTAAAGACACTGGAGGAGTCATTGGAATGCCGTAAGGGAATGACATAATCACATTTTTGCTTTCAAATGCTGCTTTTGGAAATAGTGTGCAAGGGGATTAAAAAGAGTGAAACCAAAAATCCAATTATAAGTTATGTTAGTCAGCTTTACATCACTGTGACCAAAATATCCAACCAGAACAACTTAGAGGAGGAAAAGTTTATTTGGGGCTCATAGTTTCAGCAATCTCAGTCTATACACAGCCTATTCCATTGCTCTGGGCCCAAGATGAGGTAGATCATCATGACTGAAGGTTGTGGTGGAGGTCACTTCATGGCAGTTAGGAAGGAGAGAGAGAGAAGAAGGAGGAGGAGGAGGAGGAGGAGGAGGAGGAGGAGGAGGGAGGGTGACGAGATAAATGGCCACAGGGAAGATGAGCCTTTCCAGGGAACCAGGGCACAAACCCAGTGAATCCACCTCCTCCAGCCACACCCTGCCTGCCTAGAGTTACCACCCAACTAGTAATTCAAACAAGGATGAACTGATTAGGTTACCACTGTCACAATCCAATCATTTCACCTCCCAACCTTCCTGTATTAGTACAGTTGCTTTTGGGAAACACATCATATCCAAACTCTAATATTCTACCATTCGCTCCCAAAAGTTCATGTTCATATCATGATGCAAAAATGTATTTAGTTCATCCCCAAGAGTCCAATAGTCTTAATAACTCCAGCATTGCCCAAAAGTCCATGTCCAAAGTGTCACTTGAGACTCAAGGCAAACTCCTGGCCGTGAGCCTCTGTAAAAGTCAAAAGCAAGTTACATGTATCCCATACAGAGTGTCACAGAGTAAACATTCCCATTTCAAAAGGGAGGAATTGGAACATAGAAGGGATAAGGCCAAAGCAAGACTTAAAACCCAGTTGGGCCAACAAGTCCTGAATCTCCACCCAAAACTCTTCTTACAGCATCTAGGGCACATGGCCTTATTAATGTGCTGTGAGGTAAAAATGAATAGTAGGGAAAACTCCATTGAGAATAGATCAAGGGGCTGGCCTGCTTACACAGGGGCAGCCTGGGAAGTTGTTTCACCTAGCTCAGGGGCTGCTGCAGTTATGATTTCAGGGGGCCCAACTCTTGCTAGCTGGTAACAGACTTTGACATCAATCACAAGGTGCCGTTCTGCAGGAATGCAGGATGCCAGAGTTGAGGGGTCATGGAGGCTTCCATCAAGATTTCAGTCGAAGGCCTGGGAGGCCAGGCAAAGTGTAGCAGAGTCAGATTTCCGTGGTCTGCCCCTGAGAGGGTGATGTGTGAAGTTGTGAAGGTGAAGCAAAGCTGGAATGGAGACCCCAGGCATGAAGAGATACCAGTATTGTGGATTGTTGGCCAAGAAAAGCTGCTGACTGTGGAGGAATCCAGGCTAAAAGACAGACCTGTCACAAGGCCAAAGGAGTGGAGCTGTCTGAGCCCTTTGGAAATAACATTTTGCAGCCATGTATGTGTCCATGATGCTTAACGCAAACTTATGGGAAGTGTTTTCCAAGCTGAGTTTTAGTCTTGTTTTGGCCTCATCCCTTCATTCTATACCTCCTTTTCTCTCTGTGTGCCATGAATAGAGCACTACTCCTCCACCAGGCCCTTCCACTGTGATGTGTTGTCTCACCTTGGGCCCAGTCCAGTGGGATGACCAAGAACTAAACCTCTGAATCATGACCCAAAATAAATTTTCCTTCCTCTAAGTTGTTGTTGGTCACAGAAATGAAAAGCTGACCAAAAGAGAAGCCTTTTGTAGGAATCCATGTGAGAAATTATGAGCCTGAACTCAGGAGATAGAAAATAGATAAAGGGTTGGGTGTAAAAGATGTCAAAGTGATACAACTTAGATACTTGATTGATTACAACTTAGATACTTGATTGATTGTGAAGGCGAAACTATAGAAAATGTTGCTGATCCCACCTCAAGTTTCTGTCTGGGGTGTTTGCAGATGTCATTCATTGAATGAATTTTAAAAAAAGCATCAGATGCTGTTAAGAGGTAGATCTTAACAGATGTTAAAAATAATCTTAAGTTGCCCATGTTAAGCTTGAGTTACTATGGCATAGCCAGGTAGAGCTGTGTCATAGGCTAGGAGAGAGGCATTTGAGAGCCATCAAAATACACATGGTAGCCGAAGCCATAAGAGTGAGTTATGGCTCACTCCTCGTGAGTTAATTCAACCGTCCTTTGACTAAGGGATATTGAACTACATGGTAGGCTTTATTTACTGGCCAAAATGACTTTTACAGATGACAAACTGTTGGGTGTTTATATTCTTACATTCACCTTCAGTTAAAGGTGTTAGTACAACATTGAGTCATGACTGTAAAGATATTTCTCCCAGGAGCAAAACTAATGTAATTAAGATATGTAGTTTTTCTAGTGATCTAAAAGTATTATAAATACCTGACTGCCCATTAGACTCACTGAAAATGATTTTGAAAAGTTTGAAATTATTCTAATTCAGTTAGTCTAGAGAGAGTCGCAGGTATGTGTGTTTGTATGTGTATGTGTGTGAGAGAGAGGTGTGTGTGTGTGTATGTGAGAGAGAGAGGTGTGTGTGTGTGTG
>PVKS010008715.1:0-67091 GCA_004027875.1 Aplodontia rufa | reverse complement strand
GGGGGACAGGCAGGGGGGAGGGACCAGGAAGGATATCTAGGAGACTGGAGGGAGGGAGTATGGGGGAATCAACTCAGAAGGAGATCTCCTGCTAGAGGTAAGGTGGTATACTGGCTGACCAAAACCAGAAAGAAAAAGGAAAAGGAGATGGGGAAAGAAAAAAGAAAGGAAGAGAGAGAGTGGAAGGGGGAAACGGAGGATTAGTCCACAGACCAAGCAAGCTAAAAGGAAATCAAGATTTTAAGTGTTAGAATTTCAAGGTTCCTCAGAGACCATCTTGTCCAACTGTCTGTTTTAAATATTAGGAAAACAGTTCAGAATAAGGAAGATATCCCCATTTGCACATAGCACATTTTGGTAGGGGTGGAACCAGGGCTTCTCAAAACTTCCACTGCAAGTACCCAGGTCAACCAGTCCCTTTCCCCTCCACAAATGAATTCAACCCCACCCCATCTTAGAGAATGAATAAGGGGAAGGAGATAAACCAGTCACACTCTGGTTCTGGAATAATCTGAATTACTGATTTTGGTGGTGGATGGATGGCCTCTTTCAACTTCACTTTCAGAACCTACTCTTATTTTGTGTTTGTCTACAGTGTACCTCAAATTGTTTTTTCTTTTATGAAAATGCAGGAAAAACAATATAGAAGCCCATTCAGAAGGGACAGACTATTTACATCTGCAAGGAGGTGACATCTTCAAGGAAATCTTCCTGACAGAGCTCTCACAGTGAGGTAGTCTCCTTGAAGCAGAGAGGGACCTTACTCTGGGTGCTCTGTCTCTCTAACACCTGGGAGGAGGCTCCTCTCATGAAGTGCAGGCTTTCTTGAGCTTTCTAGACATCTTCAAAAATCTGTCCAGCAATTGGGATAATGACTTAAATAAGGGTGCCTGATCTCCTTTGGAAGAGATGAAAAAGGATGGTTGGGACTTGGTTTTAAGATAGTCACATACAGAAACAAACAGTAATCAAATTATTTGTCAGTAAAATGAGCATCATTTTATTGTGGTAACTTTTATGAAAGGTAAAAGAGATTAAAAACCTGTATCTGTGGATGCCAATATATGAAAGAACAGAGGAAAATGGAACAAAATAGAAAGGAGTATAATGAGAACTAGATTAAGTGTATAATCAAACCTTAGGAATAAGCTCCTGATGAATCAAAATGACCATAATTTAAAAACAAAAATAGATTTGTTGAATTACAATTTGAACAAGCCATCTAGCACATAAAAAATAAATGTATGCTATTTCAATCTTAGAATTGAAGCCCTTGTTTTCAAATAAATTAATCAAGTATTCATAACCACCAATTTTGGCATCAAACTACAGGACATAGGAGGGAAAGGTTTAAAAAAAAAAAAAGGCAGCTTTCTTATCCCAAGTAGCCCGAATTCCACCTTGTTATAAACAAGGTGTAATGACTGAATTAGTGAAAAGAATTCACACAGTGAGAGCAGAAGTCAGTAACACAGCAACACTGTGTCTTTCTTCCTATGACCAAAATAAGTCCTCAAGTGTGAATTTTCTTTGTGTTGAACAAAGGTGTGACTACAGAATGTCTTTTGTTTCACTTTAAATAGGAAAGTATTTTACCTATCAATGCTATTTCAGAAATCAAACTGGCCAAAACTACAAGTTTAGTTTTCCAAACTTTAGTCGAGTATTCCTCAAAATAAAGTCTGGAAACTATCTGCATAAAAATCAGACAGGATGCAATTTAAACTGAAGATCCCCTAAAATCCAATGAGGGAGGCCCTCTAGGGTGGGGCCACACAATCTACAGTGGTTTAGAAAACTGAGACGGGTCTGTTAGTTCACGTTTGAAGACTGAGGCTTCCAAAATTCTGTGATCCACCTCTCTTCTGCACCTGTGACAGAGTATTCATTCTGAAAACCAAATTCTCATCATGTCATTATTCAGCTGAAAGGAAAGGAGGAAGGAGGAATAAACAGAGGGAAGGAGGGAAGGAAAACAATTTAGTATTCCCGTGTTGCCTGCAGAACAGAATCCAAACCCTTTAGCATGGTTTATAAAACTCATTCCACCTCCAATGCCAAGCCTCTGCCTAACCAGGAACATTCTCACAACATGCTAATAAATGAAAAGGGTCCGAAGCAGTAGGTACATCACATACTAAGTGAATGAACCAGAACTACAGATCAAATATTACATGATTCTACTTATATGAACTACCTGGAATACGCAAATCCACAGAGACAGAAAATAGAGGTCATTTCTAAGTGCTGAGGGGAAAAGGAAGGGGGAGTTATTGCTATATGGTTACAGAGTTTCTGTTTGTGGTGAGGAAGAAGTTTGGAAAATAGTGTCAAGGATTGTACAACACTGAATAATTAACATCATTAGACAGTATACTTTAAAATTATTAAAATGTAAATTTTTGATCTGTATATATAACCACATTTTAAAATTAATAATGTAATACACCAAAAACTATTAAATTGCATGCTAAATGGCTAAATTATATTGTATGTAAATTATCTCAATAAATCTGTTAAAAAATACATGCAATATATGCATAAAGCACTAGTATAGGAGAAAGAGAATGGAGATTAGCTCTGTGTGGCAAGACACAGGGGTTTCTGTCTTTTCTGAGCTTTACTACTTTTTCCCAATTTTTCATAAAAAGCTTGTATCATATTGCTTTTGTATCCAGAAGGAGAAGAATAACTGCCATTTTTAAAATGCTAAAACTTTAAACAAGATAAAAATCAGATGCAAGTCTTGATCCTCTCCTGTTTGGAATCAGAATACATGGCGGTGCAAGTGCTGCCTGCATTCCTCTTCCCTGCAGAGTCATCCCCAAACACCCACCACGTCAACATACACAGTTTTGATGCTGTGTCTTGGTGGACAAAAGGGCTTAATGATCCATGCATGGTCTCTGAAGGAAGACTGCTGGGATTCCGCTTCTCAGAGCCTGCTTCCTCAAATGAGCAAAGGGAATAATAATGGCCCCTACTTTGGAAGGTGTTTAAAAAATTAAAGGAGATTAATTTACATGAAGTACTTCAAACAATATCTGATACCAAGTATTCTGACCTAAGTGTTTAGATACCTTTCAGCTGCTATTATTTTTATTGTCGATGTTCCTGTTTTACACTATGAGAACTTTTTATCTATCCCCTACTAAAGCAGGGATTGGCAAACCATGGTCCAAGGGCCAAATGGGAAAACTGCCCATGTTTGTACATCTCTCAAGCTAAGAATGCTTTTACATTTTTAAATGGCTGAAGAAACAAAAGAATGATATTTCATGACATGTGTAAATTACACTAAGCTCAAATTCCAGTGTTAACAATAAGGTTGTACTGGAGCACAGTCACTTCTCTTCCATTATATGTTACCTGTATCTGCTTTCATGCAGTTGCAACGAAGATTGTCTGGTTTGCAAAGACGAAAATATTTACTATCTGGCCCTTTAAAGAAAACAGTTAATGATCACCTGCTAGAGAATAAACTCTGAAAGCAAAGACTAGCACTAGCTCATTAAGGGTTAATCTATGGTAAACAGAAACCCCAGAGGAATTAGACTGCAGTCTTATCTACTTAGAGACTGAAAGGGACATCTCTCTCTTTTTTTTTTTTTTTTTTACAGCTTATTGACAACAGTTTATCCAGTTACAAAATATTTTTTTGTTTTTTTTTATTAGAAGTATATACAGATACAATTGAGGGGGAAACATTATCAAACCAACAGTAATCAATGTATATATACTTTGTTATCCAGGGGTAATGCCAAAACATGGATGACCACCTTGGGTTTCACCTTTTGCAGTTTCCTGCAGAAGAACTCTTGCGTTAAATGGGCATCTTGTGGAGGAATGACATCGGCTTCTGGGATGGTTCCCCCATATTCCCACTCTCCAGTCTCCTATGAGTTCTTCATACACCCTCCCCTATCCCCATCCCCCTCCCTACACCTCCAAGTATCCTAGGGAGCCATCCCCTTATTACTCTGAGAATAATACAATTTGAACTATTGTTAGGTTAGCCGTCTACCCTACTGCTTCCCCATATATTCTAGCATCCACAGATGAGAGAAACCATTCGGCCCTTGAGTCTCTGAGATTGGGATACTTCACTTAGCATAATTCTTTTCATCTCCATCCATTTGATATCAGAAGCCATAATATCATCTTCTCTGATGGCTGAGTAGTATTTCATTGTATATATGTACCAAAGTTTTTGTATCCACTCGTCGAGTGAGGGGCATCTGGGTTGGTTCCATAGTCCAGCTACAGTAAATTGAGCTGCTATAAACATTGAGGAAGCCACATCACTATAATATGCTGATTCTAACTCTTTTGGGAAAATACCCAGGAGTGGGATAGCTGGGTCATAAGGTGGTTCCATCCTTAATTTTTGAGGATTCTCCACACTGCTTTCCATAGTGGCTGAACCAGTTTGCAGTCCCACCAGCAGTGTAGTAGTGTTCCTCTTTTCCCACAGCCCCTCCAGCATCTGTCCTTGTTTGTATTCTTCATTTTTGCCACTCTAACAGGAGTGAGGTGGTATCTCATTGAAGTTTTGATTTGCATTTCCCTTATAGCTAATGATTTAGAGCATTTTCTCATATATTTATGGGTTTTCTGGACTTCCACTGGAGAGAAGTTCCTTTTGAGTTCTTTAGCCCATTTATTGATTGGATTATTTGTGAGTTTGGATTTTAGCTTCTTTAGTTCCCTGTATATTCTGGATATTAGCCCTCTGTCCGAGGTGTAGCAGGCAAAAGGTTTCTCCCATTCTGTAAGTTCTCTCTTGATGCTCTTGACTAGATCTTTAGCTGTGCAGAAACTTTTTAGTTTAACTGCATCCCATTCATTTATTCTTGACTTTACGCTTGAGCCATGGGAGTTTTGTTAAGGAAGTAGCTGCCGACTCCTATATGCTGTAGTGTTGACCCTACTACTTTTTCTAGTAAGTTTAAAGTTGTTGGCTTAATATCCAGGTCTTTGATCAATTTTGATTTAATTTTTGTGCAGGGTGAAAGATAAGGATCCAGCTTCAGTTATCTACATATGGCTGTCCAGTTTGTCCAACACCATTTGTTGAACAGTCTATCTTTCTTCCACACTATACTTTTGCCCCCTTTATCAAATATCAAATAGTTAAGGATATGGGGGTTTGTCTCAGGATCTTCTATTCAGTTTGAAAGGGACATCTCTGAACTAGAACCTCTGTGGTGACCAGCCTGGTGACCATGCAGCAATCTACCCAACAACAGTCAGTACTTGGATAATGACTGTCCAATAATTCCTTTTTTTTTTTTCACCCCTATAAGATGCTTCACTTCTAGTTATCCCACCTTCAGGTCCTCATGTCAATGACCTCCAATCAAAGCAATTCCACCTGAAGGTTTATCTTTTTTTTAACTATGAAGTTTTCCCACTCCACTGCCTGACCCTGAATCTCTGCCCAACACTAGGGATGGTGGCAGTCTCCCTTGCTACAGGAGCCTCTGAATAAACAGCATCTGCTTGTTCTCCGCTAGGCAGTCAATCTTTATTTTCAGTTAACTTGGAGGTCCCCAGGGTGCTCATCTGCACTGCCTATTATCCATTCCTGGTATCCGAGGACACCCCTTGGGCCTTGCAGGTTGCCAAGTTTGCAGTGATGTGGTCAATCAGCACTGCCTCTGAATTCCTCTTTACACTGAGATCCTTGGCTCTTATTCTCAATCTAGTAGTTGCCAGGCTTTGTTGTTAGTTCCCATTCTTTTAGAGGAATTGAGACATTCTTGTTCATCCCTTTTCACTATTTGGGCCTTCTATTTTGTGTTGTGCTATCTCAAAAGGTTGTTTCTCAAAAAGAGAAGCACATGGTTATACGCATTATATGCCTGTTATTTGAGTCAGCCTCGCTGACTGGTGATTCTTTGGTTCTTACCAGATTAGTGTCCACATGGACAAACTTTTCAATGAGTCATCAAAAAACTGGATAAGGTTCTCCTTCCATTTCTGTTTTATTTTATTTTTTTATCCTGAGATATTGGCTTCAACTCAGTGAGCAATTCTGATTTTCTGCCTCAGAGCCAAAGATTGTCAAATTTGAATTTGAAGGCAGTCAAACAGAGGTTTGGGGGTCTGAAACAAAAACATGATTTTCTGCTGCCAGCACTTGTGGGGTCATCTAAGTCTAATTCTTCTCCTCCAGGAAAAAACAAAAATAAAAACTCCTGCTTCTTACATATACACTCATTACAATCCTAATTCTTATGCCTATCTTAGATAATGCCACTAAAGTCATCCTCAATGGTCACTCTAGGGAACATCTGACTTAAAAAAAATTTCAGAGGTGCCTCAGGGGGGAAAAAAGGAATAAAATTTCTCAATTCAATGGTCAGCAACTTTATTGGCATGCAGAGGCCTCCAAACAAAATTCTCATTTTAAAAAATGCTTTAAAGATTATTTGGCCAAAGCTAATGAACAACCTGACAATCTTAAGCAACATAAATTGGAGTCATTTCCCTAATAAATCCTCCTCCTCCTTGTCCTCCAGTTGCCTTCCTATATCCAGCTGCTCTTCTTCCTTCTTATCCTTCTGGTCTCTGCCAATCCCTCTTCTCCTGTCCTCTTCCCTACTATTTCCTAACAACTCTCTTAAGACCCCAAATGTCAGTTGGCATCTAAAGTATTCATCCTATCAATAAACAAGGTATTCAGACAACTAGAATTTAAATCTTGGACTTGAGCTGAATGTAAAACTATAATCAAGGGCTCCCAAAATCCAGACAAGACCAACCACAATTTGCAGAAAAATTTAGAATTCTTTTGAGTACGTATGATGTACAGTTACCAGACTTTATTAACTTACACACATTAGATGGAATGTGTTATGGTCTAGATCTGAATAGTCCCCGTAAAAGCTCATGTGTTAGGCAATGTAACAATATTCAGAGATGAAAAGATAAGATTATGAAGGCTATGACCTCATCATTAATCCATTTGATGGTTTAATAATTTGAATGGATTTACTAGGAGGTAGTGAAAAACATATGTCAGTGGGCACAGCTAGAGGAAGTGGGTCACTGGGTACATGGCCTTGCAGACTGTATCTATCCCTGTCCCCTTCCTCCCCACCACCCCCTCCCCACTGCTTCCCAGCTGTCATGAAATAAGCAGTTTCCCTCTACCACTGTCTTAGGTCATGATATTCTTCTGCCCCATCTCAGACCCAAAGAAATAGAACAAGCTGACCACAGACTCAAACCTCTGAAACTGTGAACCAAAATAAATCTTACCTCCTCTGAGCTGTTTTTGTCAGGTAATTTGGTGACAGTGACAAAAAGCTAACATATAATGTAAATCCTGAATAGCAAGAGTGAACTGGACAGTTCCAGAAAAGCACCTATAAGTCTATAAGATCTTTATTTCCACAATAAACAAGACGGAAAAAAAAAAGTACTAAAAGCTGGATGAAGTTTTCTAAAATCCACACCTAAAACGTTTCCAATAAAAGTTGATTGGGCTATAATGCAACAGGGAAAAGATGAAACTGTAAGACATTTTCACGATAGATTAAAAAACAACTTGCAACAACATTTGGCCATTAAAGGTGCTGATTTAACAGAGTCTCTTTCATCTTGGACAAAGGTACTCTCACTAACCCTTATGGTCATGCGGTCTACTCCCTCAGGGATACACTGGCAAGCCTCCCATAAATGGGATACTGGAAGACCCATGTGTTCAGAGGTTTCATCTCAAATACTAGATTCTGACTGCTACACACAGTTACAGTAAAATATTGCAAAGGACCATACCCAGCCATGTCACCAACAAGCTGTGATCTCCCTTTCCACAACTTCCTCCTAAGCAGTCTCTTCATAATCTTCAGTCAAGATATTTATAAATTGGGGCAGGAAGGAAGGATCACAGAAAAAATTTTTTCTGGAATCTTGTTAGAAGAGACCTTATCAGGTACTGTCAGCAACAAATATAGCAGTGAACCTCCAAGGAGTCAATTCCTGGGTTTATAGCTAGAGAAGCAATGCAGAAATAGAAGAACTACACAATTTTAACATATGTACCACTGTGGTGCAGGATTTCAGTCATGGGGGGAGGGGACTCCACACATGTGGGGGCAGAGGGCATATGAGATGTCTCTGCATTTTCCACTCAATTTTATTGTGAATCTATCATTTTTTTATTCTTGCTTTAAAACGTAAAATACATTCAGAACTAAAAAAAAAAAAAATAGAAGAATTAGAACTACAAGGAAACTGTAAAATGAGACCTCAAATTGAGGATTCTCAGACACCCTCTAGAAATAGCCAGTTTTCAGAACCAAAAGCTGATGACCTGAAATAGAGGATAGTTTCTACCCAAGGCATTTGACCAAATCCCTGTCAAATTCCTAGGTTTATTATTTTTTTGTCATTGTTGTTGTTATCTTTCACCTTATAATCATCCTTCTGTTTTTTTATGGACCCCCCCCTAACTGCTATCTATCCATAACTGATTACCTTTTCTCTTTATTATAATTGTTAGGTAAAAAAATACTCATTTTTATATTATCCAAATCAGTAACCACTTCCTCAATCTTACTGATTACCAGATATGCCATCTATTACTTGATCCCTCTAGGCAATTATAGCCTCATGAAATGACATCACATGGAATTTCAGACAATGGCATTTCCACTTAAACCTAAGTGATCAGCCTCAGACAAATCAAGCTATGATTTTGCTAGCATCCTTCTCTGTCAGAAAAAAAAAAAACTATTACAATCTACTCTTCAGTTCCACATATTATTAATTCAACAAATCTCCTGAAGAGATGATCCAAATATTTTCCAACTGGAAGAGACTTCCAAATATGTAACCTAGTTAAAGTGATGCTTTGGTTCTTACATTGTGTCATGAACACCTCTTTCAGACCTATATCTTCATTAGTACCTATAGATACTACTTTTGTGACCAAGAAGCCTGATCCTGTTTTCCTCTAATATTTCATTCACTTCAGAAATAATACTCAGAGACCTGTCCATAAACAGAGACTCTAGTTCTACAAATTGTCAAGGCTTAATGTGAGCTCCAAAATGAGGGCACCCTTGATTATTCAGTTGCTCTACCTGGGGAAATTACTGACTACCACTTTATGCAAACAATCAGAGCAACTCCCAATGATAGAAATCTTACAAAGAGAAACATATTTTTTAAGAGAGAGGGACAGAGAGAGAGAGAGAGAGAGAAGAGACAGATCAATTTTATTTAGTTTTTCACATGGCTTTCGTTGCTCCAAGACTTCGCTGTGTACGTAGTGCTAGGGTTCGAACTCGCATACTCACGCATTCCAGGCAAGTGCTGTAACTGCTGAGCTACCGCTCCAACCCAAAAAGAAACATTTTTAAGAAGCCTATAAGTACCTCTGGCAGAAATTATTAATGATACTATCTCTGCCTTAGTTGGAATACAGATCAGTCTCAAATCATCAGCAAAGTAGTGATAGACAAGTATACTACTCTCCATTTCTTGTTGGCTAATTATGGTGGCATCTATGCCATTGCTAAAACTGCCTATTATACTTGGATCAATGAAGCAGGAATGTAGAACAGAATAAATGCTGCCATAAGGTAACACTCAGCTGGTTTTCTAAGGTTTATCTTCCTGGCCTGTAAAATTTATTCTCTTGGCGTCAGTTAAACAATTGGTGTCCCTGGTTCTTATGCAACTTATGAGGACTAATAATTGTTCTGATTCTTGTCACAGAAGTCATGATGTCAGTTTTTGTATTCCACTCAGAGCCTTAAAGGCTTCCACATAGCCATGTCTCTTATCAAATGACTGCTGTGGTAATATAATAATAGGAAGGTCAAGAAGATCTTGCAATACAGTTGACAACTGGATAATGTCTGAGCAGTAAGGCCTTTTCAGAACTGGTCAATCACTCACAGGCCAGAAAATGATGAAAAGAGAAGACAGGAAGACATAATATACAAAAGAAAATGGCCAGTCCATATATGCTGATAGAACTCCAACCCAAAACCACTGCAGCAATCTGCTGCAATAGTCAGGATCTGATCAACGGCTTCCAGCTTCCCTATTTTGGGCCCACACTCCAACTCATGACCAATTAAAGGAAGACAAATATTCTCCCCAAACCAATTACATTGTTGCTTAGCCCTGCAGCTTCACCATGAAATCAAAGCACATAGACCAAAAGGTTCCCCCTTTTCACTGTAAAGCTTTCTTACTTTTCCATTTGCTTCTGAGAATCTCTATCAGATACACGTGATAGTGCCTGCCTCTCTTGTTATATATAGCAAGTTCTAAATAAATAACCTCTGTTCTCATTTGGCAAATATTAATCTATTTCCACACTGCACACAATTGCATGCACAGGTTCACATAGACAAAAACATGTAGAAATAGCACTACTGTGTGCAAGACACTGGAAATCCCACTAGCCATATAAGGATAGACACTTTTCAATAAGGTAGCACATTCTCACTTCTTTGCCCCACCTCCCAAGGGCTCAGGTTCAGTTGCTTGCACCTATAAATATCCCCTTCCCAAATAGGCAAATCTGTTGCCCTTGGATAGCCTATTATCCCACTGTTGCACCCAGGCTTCACACAGACCCAAAACTTCCCAACCACATGGGGCAGAACCACAAATAGGTCACCAGTGTGCAGAGAGGTCACTGGGTCTCACTCCACCAAGCCAGGCATTTCTAGCAAAGGAAAGCCTCATTTGCTCACCCCAGACTGACATACGAACATCATTTCCTGAGTATGCCATGACTTGAGAAAGCTGGAAAGGCACTAAGGAATCCCTGTGTCCCCAGGCCCTTGGAACTCTCATGCCATCTGCCAGCCTCTGCCCAGGGAAGGAATTTGCACTGGCATGTGGGGCTTCAATAAGCTCCAAGTAAGCACCACATAATGAAGGTGTTTTCGATGGGTAAAAGAGCTGCCTCCCAGGAAAATGAGCTGAAATGTTCTGCGTTCCATGCTTTCACATTCTCAAAACTGTACAAGCTACAGGATATAACCTGGCTCCCAAGAGGAGCGACTCATAATATTCTCACATTTCCACTGAAGGAAGTACATCTACATTATATTCATGAACAGTAGCAACATGAAATAATATTGCTAAGGCTAACTATCATAACAATACATCAGCTAACATTCAATGAACTCTCACCAATTCCAGGCACCAAGGCCAAGTATTTTGTGTGTTTTTTCTCATTTTATCCTGATTATTGCCTGATGATGTAGGTTCTACTAATGAACCCATTGTACAGATAAGGAAACTGAGGCTAAGAAAATTAGTGCTTCACTCACACAGAAGAAGAATTAGAACCCAGTAATAATTTCTTAGACTTCATACTCGAACTGTTAATCCCTAATTCACAATGCTACATATGACCCATATTTGACTTACACCACATGTTAGTAATTCGAGCATGATAGCTTAATATGAAGAATAATAATTAATACAAGAGAGAAGAAATTGATCACTATTTAGCAACTTAAAATTAATTAATTAGAAAATTAAATTCTAATTTCTATCATCAGTTATTAAATTGCTATCAATTCTATTTAAATACTTGTATTATGCTTTGACAAACATAGAATACAAATCCCTTTTAGTGCTTCAATTTACCATGGTCTCAAATTTAACTTTTCACCAGCAACTGTCTTCCAAATTATTTGGAATAATCGGTAACTTCATATATTATAATAGTCTATTTTCATACGAAGCTAACATTTCATCAGGATTTTGCACACTAACATTAATGGGAATTTAACTACTATATTTTAATCATAATGATCCCATTAAACTGCATGAAAGGCAAGCTGAAAATTGCAAAATATCTAGAAATAATGCTAATATTTATGTCATTTCAGAGAAAGTGGTTTTAATAACTTGCTACTTTTATATATAGTCAATTTCTATAAACTAGGAAAAGGAAGAAATTTAATCATTTATTCTATTCAACCTTGTAATGTGTAACTTCTTAAATTTGAATATAGAATTTGAATAATCTGAGACATCATCATATCATGAAAGCACACTTAAAGCTCAACAGAGGATTAGCTGGAGAGCTTCTTGGCTTCCCCATCTCACAATCTCTACCCCTCCCAACCATATGCTTAAAACAGCAGCATGTTAGTCTAAAGAGAAAGAATTGGCTTTTCTTTTTTTCTCTGTAAAAGGTCTATTAGTAAATATTTAAGTCTTTGCCAGCCAGATAGTCTCTACTGTAACTATTCAACTCTGCCACTGTGGCACAAAAGCAGCCAGAGACAATGAAATGAATGAATGTGGTTACAAGGTATGATTTTTTAATTTTTAAATTTATATATTTCATTTATTTTATAAACTTATAGACATGAACATATATATTTTCATATAAGTTTCATTTGCTCTAAAATACTTCAATTCTCACTTATACCAAAGAAGAGAGGGTAAAACAAAGTTGGCCCTTGGGTTCTAATTTGTTAATCCCTGATTTAAAGCAGAGTTGTCCCCCAGTTTTCTTTTGTAATTGCATCCTCAGTCAGATTCATACCTGACACACTTCCAGTCCCATGCAGAGAGTATCCAGTATTTCTTCTCAAATAACAAATCAGCTAACACTCATTAGGTATTTACTGTATGCTAAGACATATGTGAAGTATTTTAAGCATATCATTTCATTTATTCTCCCCTCAGCCTTAAGGTGGTTCCATTATTTTCTCCATTTTACAGATGAAGAAACTGAGGCTTGGAGAAATTAAGTAACTTGTACAAGATCATGAGACCAGTAAATTAAGCAATCTGGCTCTATGGCCCCTACTGTTAGGAATCCCTGCTATATGTCTTCCTGAAAAGGTGTCTGTGTGGCAGGAGGCAGGAGAGAAGAGTAAAAATCAACCAGAAAGCTTCATAAGAAAAATGACAATAGGAGACATTACCAGAGCAAAGGTGACAGCCATCAACACAAGGAAAAAATCTATTTCACATTTCTTTGGGAAAAAGACTAGCTCCAGATATCTTCTATTTAATGGTGAACACTGTGAGTTTCAATGCAACAATATTTACTATCGAGTGTGAGAGACTGAAATCTCCCAAAATCTAACTGAACATTTATTCAGTGTCCAGGAAAGTCACCTTCATAGTTCACATTTTTTTAGAATGGATGAAAGCAGTCATCCTATATGTTTTTCCTTGGTCCTTGTACCAAGGGAGGGAACCCAAGATGTTCCTAAGATTATCAAGTCATAGCTGTCAAAAACTAGGAAGATTTACATAGTAATCTCTCCCCCAAATCATTTCCTCTGAGAAAGAGACTGTACTTTTGTCTTCCTAGAGCTAGGAGGAAGATCAGGAAAGAGAACATGGAGCCAAGGGAAATTAATGAGAGTCACAGTACAAGTAGTTGTGGGGAAAAGGGGTTCCTAAAATATCACATCTGAAGGAGTGAGTGGAAGAAAAGCCAAGAATCAGGTCATCAAACCCCTTTACATGCTGAACTGTAAATGAACTTATTTACTGTACAGTTTCTCCCACTAGAGTACTGGGGCAATGTCAATTTCAGTTACCACTATATTCTTATCTAGTATAATGTCTGTGACACAGTAAGAATTCAATGTATATTTCACAAATGATTAACACATCTCAGTGTAGTGATAAAAGAATTAAAAAAGAAAAGAATGTAGAATATATCAAAGGATAAGCAATGATGACCACTAGGAATAATATAATCCTTCTTTATATTCTTTGACATAAAACAAATATTATTTGATATAAAACAAGTATTCTTTGATGTACTTCTCTGTATTTTGTCTGCACATATACTTGTCTGTACAATGTCTGTAATGTAGATAAATACCAGAGACCATCACAACACAGATCTATGCAATTTACTTTTATAATTTCAAAATCTTGAGATTACTGGCATAATTTCCAAGTTTAAAGTGTTATTAGATATCCATCTCGCTGTCAATTGGCAAACCTAACAACTTCATTCTTAAGTGCCATTTAGAATCTCTGAAATACAAATTAAGAGAGCAACACCTGTAGAGCAATATTATGCAAAGTTGCAATTGATTTTTATTTTTAAATAGAATTAATTACTTCATACTTTAGTCCCCAAAAAAGGCATCAACTGCAAGCACATATGGTATTCAAAATAACCATATCAGCTCATTTAGATTGTACAATAGCATTAGCTCCAACCAGTCCTTAAAATGTGTTGGAGCATCAAATCATCAAAACAGTATTTCCCAAAAATGCAATCAATTAAGTTCAAAGAGATTGTACATATGTGTTAGTCAGTTTTCTGTTGCTGTGAGAAAATAAATTTAGAAGAAGAAATATTCATTTCTGAGGATTCAGTCCATCATCACTTGACTAAGTTGATTCTGGGTTTGTAGTGAGGGAGACTACCATGGTGTGGAACACATGGTAGAGCAAAACCACTTACCTCATGGAGCCCAGGAAGGAAGAGGGGCAGAGGATAAGATATACCCTTCAAGGCACCCCAGGCCCCCAGTGACCTATTTCCTCCGACTTGGTGCCACCTCCTAAAAGTCAATTGGTGAGATTAATATCTTCATGATGCACTAACTTCCCTAAAGCTCCACCTCTGAATATTGTTGCATGGTGGACCAAGGCTTTAATTCATAAGATTTGGGGGGACACTTGTATCCAAACCATAACAGTATATGTGTGTGAGAACTTCACATTTTTATTGAGTCACTTTATTGGACTACATCACAAAAGCGACAGAGAAGAACAAATACGTCAGAAGCTCAGTACCAGAAGCTCTCAGTACAAAAAGGCAGCCATCAAATTTTCTAGATATACTCCAGATTTACACAGATTGACAGCATTTGTTCCATAATTCCAAGTTCCAAAGAGAGCTCAAAGTCATCCACATAGCCCCAGTTTAGAACATCATCAAATAAGCCAAAGAAATTGAGCTCAGAGAAGTTCCCATTCCTGCTTTGTCATGACTATACCCACAGTGTGCCACAAACAGTTAAGGGACACTATGATTCTGGCAGATGTGCTTTCATTCAAGAAGCCTTGCTTCTTAGGTTATCCAGGCACAGTCCAAAAGAAATATAAGCCATATGCATAATTTTACATCTTCCAGTAACCACATTTTAAAAATATTTTTAAATTTGTGAAGTTAATTACAATAATATATTTAACCCAATATGTCAAAAATAATCTCAATTTTAAAAATAACTGAGACAATCATTTTTTGTTATACCAAGTCTTTTAAGCCTAATATATATGTCATATTTAAAGCACATCTCAATTCAGCAGCCCACAGTTCAAATGTTCAATAGTCACATGTGGCTTGTGACTGCAGCACTGGACAGTGCAGGGTTAACATACTTTTGCTCAAGAAAAACCTTTTGAGTTGCTATTACTTACTTTTTTTTAAAGAAAGAGGGACAGGGGCTGGAGCAGTAGCTTAGCGGTTACAGTGCTTGCCTGGCATGCGCAAGTACATGAGTTCAAACCCCAGCACCATGTACACAACGAAGTATCCAAGCAACAAAAGCCACATGAAAAACTAAATAAAATCAATTCTCTCTTTCTTTCTCTCTCACTGTCCCTCTCACTTTAAAAAAAAAAAAGAAAAAGAAAGAGGGACAGTGAGAGAGAGAAAGGGAGGAAGAGAAACAACTTTATTTACTTTTTCATGTGGCCTTTGTTGCTCCAACACTCAGTTGTATACGTGGTGCTGGGTTTCGAACTCAGGTCCTCATGCATGCTTTCAAACTTGGGTCCTTATGCATGCTTGGCAAGCACTGTAACCGCTGAGCCACCACTCCAGCCCCATGCTATTACTTATTAAGGCAGCTCATTTTTCACATATCTAAATCAAAGCTCAACTATATAAACATGAAAAAGGAAAATAACCCAATGCAGCTTCTATTTGCCCATGAAATAATATATATGAGCACCTTTTTTAAGTCAGGCACTAAGCCAAGAGCTTTACACAGCGCATTTCATTTAATGTGCAAAACACCCTATGGAAAGGTACAAGTGTAATTCCTCCTCTCACACGTAAGACAACTGAGGCATGGGACATTAACTTGCTTAAGGTCATACCTCAAGAACATGGCAGTGCTTGGACTTCACCCCAAGCATTCTGACTCTAGAATGTGCATGCTTACTCTACAATATAAAGAGGACAGGAAATAGATGGTTAAGAAATCTTAGTATGACATGAGCGTGTATATCAGAAAGCAATTCAGAGGGGCTAGAGTAGTGGCTCGGCAGTTAGGGTTCTTGTCTGGCATGCTCAAGTACACAGATTTAAACCCAAGCACCACATACACAATGAAGTGTCAGAGCATGAAGGCTACATGAAAAACTCTCTCTCTCTTGCTCACTGTCCCTCTCTCTTAAAAAAAAAAAAAAATCACGGAAATACGTGAAAGAGTGAGGCAGAAATCCTGGTTTGAGGTACAGGGATAAATCCTCCTACATGACAAGGAAGAAAAGGAAGGGAGGAACACGTTCAAGGGGAAAACCAAAACTGGCAATCAACTGAACGTTTCATGTCAACAATTGATAATGAATATGAAGAAAAAGGAGAAGGAGGAGGAGAAGGACGAAGAGGAGGAGGAGGAGGGAATTAACATTTTGGGCACCTTTGCTCTAGTTCAGGCAGTGTGCTAAAGTCGGTTTCTTAAATTCAACCCATTGACTTCTGTGGCCAAAGTCATAGAAGCTGTCCTGCGCACTGCAGGATGTTCAGCAACCAACACTCCATGTCACTACCCTACAATGCCAATGACAACTCTCCACCCACAACAAGAACAGTGCTCAAACATCTCTTCAGATATTGTCAAATATCACCCTGGAAGGCAGAGCTGCCTTCAGTTAAGGGCCCCTATATTGAATGCTTCACATACATGATCTCATTTATTCTCAGCAGCCTTGCAGGGCATTATAATTCTCACAACTACAGGTAAGAAACTGAAGGTCTGCTTGGGCAGATAATCTACCACATCACTAAGTGAATGAGGTAAGACATAGGTTTGTCTGATTCTAATGCGTATTTTTGCTGCTGGTCCTCAATACAAGCTCCCCTCTCATCTCCAATTCACCCAGAAATCTATATTCTTCCTCACTCTGGCTGCAGCACTCCTGGCTGAGTTCACCTATCACAATCACAGTTTGCTTCCCACCCCAGATTGTGCTTTTTTTGCTCAACAGCTATGTTTTCATGGCTAAAAACCTTTTGGAAAATCACAGGATATGAATAAATAGATTATACATGAGAAGAACAAGTCCTCATGCTCTTAATACAAATATCCACAGATTGAAATTAAAATATGGGGGCTGGAGAGGTGGCTCAGTGGTACAGAGCTTGCCTGGCATGTGCAAGCACTAAGGTTTAATCCACAGCACCAAATACACAAAAGTGTAAAATAAAAACAAAATCAAGATAAAAAAATTTTAAAGCCACAAATATGGTTTTATGAGGAAAGTAAGCTATCAATATATCTGCTTTTATATAAAATGAGAAGTGACTAAAAATGTAATCCTCACAATTGGAGCTAAAGTTCAAATTGCTACAAGTTATAAATTTGTTCTTGAAATATCAAACACATGGGAAACAAAAGCTAATTATTATGTCCTATTTTAGAATGTGTAAATTACTTATAATCTTCCTGTTAAACAATTCAAAAATAAATTAAATGATAATTGACTATGAAACTATGTCAATTTACACCTACAATCCCTCTGAAGCCTCTTAGGAACTGGGACAACCACAAAAGAAAAGAAAAACACTTTCATGTGCATCAATTTCTTTGTTTCTTAAGCATCAGTCCCCAAGGCCAAAAGCAAACCAGGGAAAATAAATTTAACTAAATACCACTAATTAATAATGAAGCACTTTTTAAGCATTGAAAGTTTTGCATTATTTGGTTTGACTACCTCAAGGAAAATCCTATGGTTCTCACGCTTAAGCCATTATTCCAATATTGTTCCTGAGGAAGTGTGTATTTTAAAATTTTTAGTACTTCATACATAATACTAGATTTCATTCTGACATACTCTTAAACGTCCATGGAATATAATTTGCTCCGTTTCGATCACCAGTACTTCTACTTCCCCCAGCCCACTCCTCCTTCACCCTACTCCTTTCCCTCTACCCTACTAGTCTTCCTTTCATTATTTATTTTTAAATTGGTGCTTTATATATATACTAAAGGTGGAATTAAATGGATGTATTCATATATATATAGCATAATTTAGTCAATTTTATTTTTCATTTCCTCAGTTTCCCATCCCTCCTACCCCACCCCAATCACCTTCCTCTACTCTGTTGATCGCCCTTGTATTTTCATGGGATTCTGCCCCCCTCATTGTTTATTTCTTTTTTTTCAGTCACTACTGTATATGAGAGAAAACATTTGATCTTTGACTTTCTGAATCTGGTTTATTTCACTTAGTTTGATATTCTCCACTTCCATCCATTTACCAAGAAATGCCATTTTATTATTCTTTATGGCTAAATGAAACTCCATTGTGTATATGTACCACATTTTCTTTATCCAGTCATCTACTGATGGGCCCAAATGGTGATGGGAAAACTGGATACACATATGGAAAAGAATGAAAATAGATTCCTATCTCTCACCCTGCACAAATGTCAATTCAAAGTGAATCAAAGATCTAGGTACTAGATTAGAAACTCCGCAAATGCTAGAATACAACATAGAGTCAGCATCCAAAATGCTGGCATAGGTGCTAACTTCCTTAACAATACCCCTAAAACACAAGAAATAAAACCAAG
Source organism: Aplodontia rufa (assembly GCA_004027875.1). NCBI lineage: Eukaryota > Metazoa > Chordata > Mammalia > Rodentia > Aplodontiidae > Aplodontia > Aplodontia rufa. Next base: position 48,307 of record PVKS010008715.1, on the reverse strand, counting down.
AATCAGTAATACAATAGTATCAAATTAAAAGCTTCTGCACAGCAAAAAAAAAAAAAATCATAAAGAAAAAGCTTATATAGAACAGGAGAAACCTTTACCAGCTACTCCCTCCAGCAGGGTATTAATATCCACAATATATAAAAACTTAACACCAAAAAATTCCAACTGATAAATTGTCAAAAGAACTAAATAAGATATTTCTCAAAAGAAGAAATACAAATGAACAACAAATAAATGAGAAAATGTTCAACATTTCTAGAAATCAAGGAAAAGAAAATCAAAACTACATTGAGATATTATCATACTCCAATTAGAATGTCAATCATCAAAAATGTAAATAATAATAAATGGTCATGAGGTTGTAGGGGGAAAAGTACACTCACACATTGTTGGTGGACTGCAAATTAGTTCGACCACTTTGGAAACAAGTATGAAAATTCCTCAAAATATTAGGAGTGGAACCACCACATGATCCAGTTATTCCACTCCTTGGTAATTACACAAAAGAACTAAAATCAGTATACTATAATGATACAGCCATATCAATGTTTATAACAGCACAATTCATAACAGCTAAGTCATGGGACTTTATATTTTTAAAGGAAAATAAATGAACTACTTCTAGCCACCTCATTGTCAATATTTTTTTTAAAGAGAAAGGGACAGTGAGAGAGAGAGAGAGAGAATCAATTTTATTTAGTTTTTCATGTGGCTTTCATTGCTCTGACACTTTGTTGTGTATGTGGTGCTGGGGTTTGAACTTGTGTCCTCACACATGCCAGGCAAGCACCATAACCGCTGAGCCACTGCTCCAGATCCTCACTGTCAATACTTTTAAACTATTGTATGATTTAGTATCTTACCCATATCCCAATGAAGTAAAAAACATTTGTTTACATATTAATTTACTTTTAAAAATATGTTGGACAACTGCAAACTGGATTGAAAAACAGATTCTTCTTAGCATCTCAAAGATAAACTTAAAAAGGAAGGAATGAAAGAAAGAAAAAGAAGATGGAAAGAAAGAATAAAGGAAGCAAAGGAAAAAATGATAAGGGGGCAGAAAGACGGTAGAAAAAACTATATTCTGATAAAGATCTTAGATGTTCTGTAGCCAGGATGGTCTTGAGTCTCTACTTGCATATCAACTCTGACTGCCATCCTTCCAAGGTTTAAACATTATACTGAAAACCTAATTACCAGTGTGATGGTATTAGGAAGTGGGACCTTTCAGGAGTGATTAGAAAATGGGGGCAGAGCCCTCATAAATGGGGTTTTTGTGCCTTTACAAAAGTGGCTCCAGAGAGCTGCCTGGCTCTTTCCACCATGTGAGGGCAGCAAGGAGGAACCATGTTACAACCTCTAACATCTGCCAGAGCAGACATCACTAATCAAACACAGCACTCTTACACATAGCCAAGCTGTCAGACTTCTCATCAAATAAGTCTATGTAGCCCCTAAGAGAAAGTCCTATCTGCTACTACAAAACACAGTCAAAATCCTTGTACATGACACCCTAACTTAGCCAGCATTAGCAAAAAATAATTTCCCCATCACATGTACCTAACACCAGATTTGAGCAACCAATAGGTAAAAACCGAATGAGTGTGTTTTTTAAAGGATGTAAAGGACATATAGCCCAATCACTTATATAATACTGAAATTTCTGTATAAAAAATCTCCACATGATGACTCCATGTGATCCTCTCCTCCACTGATGGGGAGCTTACTACTTTCAGAGGAACCGCATAGCATCATTTTTAAAGCTTTCATTATTTTAAAGCTTTCATAAACACATATTCTTTTCAAACAGTTTGTGTTCTTCAGTTATCTTTATCATATTTATCTGGGTTCCTTTCAGAAGACTTTCTAAAGGCAATGAGAACTACCACGAATGAGACAGCTGTGAATCAAGTAAGAACAATGCTTGCTACGAATCGGCACAGCCTTCCTTAACAGGACTCCCATGGCGCAAGCAGTAAATTCAAGAATAAATGAATGGGATGCAATTAAACTAAAAAGCTTCTGCACAGCTAAGGACTTAGTCAAGAATCTCAAGAGAGAACCTACAGAATGGGAGAAAATTTTTGCCTGCTACACCTCGGACAGAGAGTTAATATCCAGAATACACAACTCAAAAAATTAAATACCAAAACCACTAATAACCCAATTAATAAATGGTCTATGGAACTAAAAAGAAGTTTCTCAATGAAGTCCAAAAAGCCCATAATCATATTAGAAAATGCTCTACATCACCAGCAATAAGAGAAATGCAAACCAAAACTTCACTGAGATTTCACCTCACTCCAGTCAGAGTGGCAAAAATGAAGAATACAAACAATGACAGATGCTGGAGAGGCTGTGGGAAAAGAGAACACTATTACATTGCTGGTGGGACTGCAAACTGGTACAGCCACTCTGGAAAGCAGTGTGGAGACTCCTCAATAAATTAGGGCTGGAACCGCCTTTTGACCCAGCTATCCCACTCCTGGATATCTTCCCAAAAGAGCTAGAATTGGCTTACTATAGAGATACAGGTTCATCAATGTTTATAGCAGCTCAGTTTACTATAGCTAAATTATGGAACCAACCCAGATGCCCCTCACTTGATGAAAGGATCCAAAAACCGTGGTACATATATACAATGGAATACTACTTGGCTATTAGAGAAAATGATATTATGACATTTGCAACCAAATGGATGGAGATGGAAAAAATTTTGCTAAGTAAAGTACCCCAAACTCAGAGACTCAAGGGCCTAATGTTTTCTCTTATTTGTGGAAGCTGGAATATAAGCAGAAACAGTTGTTAGATGGCTAACCTAACAATTACCTAAACATGTATGAACGCTTACATGATCATGGGGAATTGTGCTAAGACTCCTGGGGGATGTAGGGAGGGGGTTGGGGGGGTGAGGGAATAGCAAGGTCATCAAGGTGACCAAAGGGAGGTAGTATGGGTGTATCTAATCTGAAGGGAACCTCTGACTTCCATGAGAAGTCCAATTAACTTGGGGCTTAAGTAAAGTGAAACAAGGAACCATGGGGAACCCAAAGGGGGGAAACCATGGTCTGGCACCAGTATTGGCCTGTTCTGTCATTACACTGTTGTTCTTGATTGTTTGACGATGAACCTCTCCAAATTGTAAGATCATGTCTATCAAATAAAAAAAAAGAACAATGTTTGCAGCTAAATGGCCTTAGCTGTAGAGAATATGAGCCATACCTTGGTTTCTGAGCACCTAATATAAATTCAGATCTTTCCCAAAGGAAAAGCATTATAAACTGAGAGATATGTGGCTTCAATGGTCTCCCCTTTAGTCAAACAAAGTGAGTGGAAAGCCTTGGTTTATTTTGAGTACTACAGATGACCCCAAACTACCTCTCAAAAGTGAACTCAAGGGGCTAGAGTGGTGGCTCCGCTGATACGGTGCTTGCCTGGCATGCGCAAGGACGTGAGTTCAAACTTCAGCACCATGTACACAACAAAGTGTCAGAGCAATGAAAGCCACATGAAAAACGAAATAAAATTGATTCTCGCTCCCCCCACACTGTCCCTCTCTCTTAAAAAAAAGTGAACTCAGATTTTTAAAAATTAGAGATCCATTGGAAATGATTAGGAAAACACTTAAATAAAGGTCTGCATTTGTACTGTGGAGCTACAGGTCACTTGGTAGGAAAAAATTAAGAAAAACTCAAACTCAGTAACAGCAAAAACAAAAAAGATGTCATGTTCAGTATATTCCAGATGAAATTAAGTATTAACCATAACAGACCAAAGTGAAACACTCCAAGTATCCCAGATTTAACTCTTGTCTCTAATATGATGGTTATTGAGATAAGCTCTGATATTTTTCACTTAGTTTATTTTGATAGAAACAAATGGACCATGGAATTATCCTCAGAGCAACCCAACCTGGATGATCCTCCAAGAGCTCTGGAGGAATTTTGAAAATATGAGCTCCACTCTAGATGTCCTAAATCAGTATCTCTACAGTTGGGTTTTGTTGTCTATTGAGCTTTTTTGTTTCTTGTTTTATTTTGTTTTTCCTCCAGGAGATTCTGATGATAAGCTGTGATTGGGTCTAGCTAGGCCAGACCCAACACTTCTATTAGATATCCAAGCTGGAAAGACAGCATTAGTGTTTGGCTCTGCAAATGAATGGGCTCCACAGACACTAAGTGACAGCTATTATTCCTTAAAAAGATGTACTGCCAGACCAAACAGAAACATGGAGAAATGTATAGAGTATAATGCCAATTATAAGGCAAACGCCAGATCAAAAACCATTTGTAAGATTTTGGCCAGGTAAAAACATAAGTACATGAAAAGATTTTCATCCAACTTGAACAGTATATAAAAGTGATAGCAACAGATCTGGAAGCTTTTCTGTTGATAGCAAGTGGTTGCCTAGAACTACTCATGAGAGGAATGAAGGTGGTTTTCAGGTGTTCTCCTATAGATGATGATCTGCTATAGACAGTCTCCCTTCACTATACCATCTCTATTCTGATTCAAAAGCAACCGAATTTCAACTTCAGTAACCACAACCAAAGAGGATTTGTTTTTCTTCACAAAATAACAAGTCTGAAGGTAAATGGTTGCAGACATTAGTGGTACTGGTAATGATGTCATCTAAACCCAAATCAAGCTTCTTTCATTCTTATCTTCATACTTGTATCATCATAGCAAAATGACAACTGCAACTCCAGGTTTCATGCTCATGTTAAAAGCAAAGGGAAAGGGGAAAGGAGGAAATTCAAGCTTTCCCAGAAGTCCCACTCCAGCCAATTTCCTCTTATGTCTCAGTAGTCAACAGGCTATACAACCATCATCACTAACTACAAGGGATGCAGGGAAATAAAGAGTCTATCAAAGGAAAGAGGATCATCTTCATTCATTAATTTTGACCATGATTAATATATTGCTGGGCCTGAATATACTGATGATCCAAATAAAATAAGGTTCTGTTGGTTATCAAGAAAGAAGACGGGTCAATAATTATTAAGTAGAAAATAGTATTTCCCATAATTTTATTGATTCAACTAATAAATAACTGTCATAGCAATAAAAGAAGTGATATTCTTTGCTTTAATTTAATTTCATAGTTTTTAAAGAAGTATAATAGCACAAGTATTGCACTCATGGGGCAAGAATAAAACCAGTGATTCTATCCAATAGAACTTCCTGTCAAAGACATAGGCTTGACCACAGACAATGAGAATTGAAGCATATTAACATACATGAATGTATACTATTAAAGTTACCAAAATGTGTTATATTGAAATAACAAACATAGAAAAATTAATCTATAAGAGTTTAATATATTAAAATTAACACTATGTTCAAATTTTAGGTATATTACAAAAAGAATATAGACATTAGAAATGTTGGATCATCTTTGGAAATTCAAAAATGTGTGAACAAACATATTCATAGTAATTATCAGTGATTTACACTCATAGCATTTTGTATGCTTATTTTTATAGAGCCCCATATATACATATAAAGTCTCTACTACAAAATTCAGCAGTTTGACCTTTACCTAATTCTGCATAATCCCCAAGAATTCTCATCACATTGTGGGTGTTCTTGGTTTTTCTTTAACTTCTGCAGTGCAAAGTGATTTTTTAAATGAACATGCTAATGAAATAGGCAGTGGACCACACTAAAGAGTACATCCCTTATTTTCTTTCCTTGTTTATTTGACTATTCAGATTCTGTGCTGTTTGTGTCTTTGAAACCTGTTAGGTCAGACAGGTGCAGGATAATATTCCTTCATCATAACAATGCCATTGCCTTTGCTAATGCATCCAAGCCTTTGAACTGTCTTTGAAAATGATGAGGAGATTCTATAGCCTCTTCAAGTTGAGCTCTTCTCACTGTCTGAACAAGGGTTAGGGTAATCAAATTCCATTTCAAAGAAGAATCTCATTGCCCTTCTGTTACCTCATTCTATTCCAAGAAGCATATGACCCACCCAACAGTGCTAAAGAGACATGACTGGGTAAAGGGGAGTGTGAATCCTATGTTACCATCACCAAATCTCATTTTCAACAAAGGTTCCTTGACTATGACTAAAATAAACTGATGTGTAGGAAATGTTGGAATTAACAGATGAATAACTTCTCATCACACATCTGAAGAGACAATTCTCAAGGATGATTCATTTTCATCTTCTATTCTATTACCCCTCCCCACAATCACTCAATTCCCCTTAATTAAGACCTAAGACCTTTCAACCATAAATCAATAGCTTTCCTGTACACTAACAATAAAAGGGTAGAAGAAGAAATCAAGAAATCAGTCCCATTCACAATATCCTCAAAAAGAATAAAATACTGGGGAATTAATCTAACAAAGAGAGTCAGAGACCTCTACAATGAAAATTACAGAACACTGAAAGAAATTGAAGACCTGAGAAGATAGAGAGATGCTCCATGTTCTTGGTTAGGCAGAATATATGTAATTTAAATGGCCATTCTACCAAAAGCACTCTACAGATTCAATACAATCCCCATCAAGATACCAACGTCATTCTTTACAGATACAGAAAAAGCAATTCTCAGATTCATTTGGAACAACAAGAAACCCAGAATAGCCAAAACATTACTAAGCAAGAAAGATAAAACTGGTTAATTCACAATACCAGATCTAAAAGTATACTATAGAGCTTTAGTAACAAAAACCACATGGTACCGGTATCACAATAGGAATGAAGACCAAAGCAATAGAATAGAATACTCTCAGACAAACCCACAAATCTTTAAACATCTGATTTTTGACAAAGGGGTTCAAAATATAACATGAAGGAATGACAGCCTATGCAACAAACTGTGCCAGACAAACTGGACAGGCATTTGCAGAAAGTTGAAATTAGATCCTGATTTCTCACCTTGCAAAAAAAAAAGTCAATAGAAATGGATCAAGAAACTAGGAATTAAACCAGCTACCATACAACTGCTAGAAGAAAAATTAGGAGCAATACTCCAGCATTATGGAGTAGACAAAGACTTTCTCAACAAGACTCCCAAAGCAAAAGAATTAAAAGTCGAAAATCAATAAGTAGGATCCCATTAAAGTAAAAACCTTTTCCTCAGCAAAGGAATTGGTCAAAATTGTCAAAAGACAATGTACAGAATGGGAGATTATCATGGCCTGTGATTCCCATGGCAGGGGACTAATGTCCAAAATTTACAAAGATCTCAAAAACATTAATACCAAACACACAAATAATCCACTCAATAAATGAGCCAGAGGTCTAAATAGAAACTTCTCAACAGAGGATATCAAGCAAGCTAACGAATACATGAGAAAGTGTTCTAAATCATTAGTAATCAAAGAAACGCAAATCAAAACAGCATTAAGATTTCAACTTCAGGGGCTGGAGTGGTGGCTTGGCGGTTGCGGCGGTTGCGGCGCTTGCCTGGCATGCCCAAGTACATGGGTTCAAACTCCAGCACCCACGTACACAACGAAGTGTCAAAGCAATGAAAACCATGTGAAAAACTCAATAAAAATTGATTGTTTCTGTCTCTGTCTCTCTCTCTCTCTCTGTCCTTCTCTCTTTAAAAAAAAAAAAAAAAAGATTTCAACTTCATCCAATCAGCTGGCAAAGATGAAGAATATAAACAACAACAGATGCTGGAAGGGTTGCAGGGAGATGTGAACACTAGCACACTGTTGGTGGAACTGCAAACTGGAACAGCTACTCTGGAAAGCAGTGTGGAGAATCCTCAAAAAAAGTAGGGATGGATCCACAATATGATCCAGCTATCCCACTTCTGGGTATTTTCCCAGAGGAGTTAGAATCAGTACAATACAGAGACACAGTAAACTCAATGTTGATAGTAGTTCAATTTACAATAGCTAAATTATGGAACCAACCCAGTTGCCCCTTACTGGATGAATGGATCCAAAAGTTGTGATGTATATATACAATGAAATTCTACTCAGCAATTAGAAACAATGATATTACAGTCTTTAAAGGCAAATGGATGGCAATGGAAGATATCATGCTGAGTGAAGTAAGCCAAACCCAGAGACTCAAGGGTTCAATGATTTCCTTCAATGATGGAGGCTACTGCAAAACCCAGGCTTGGGTGAAAGGTTGTCAAACTCATATATTAGACCCAGCAAAGGCATAGCAACACATAATCTAGGGGAACTATAGATAAGTGTGGGGGAGAGGGAGGGATGACAGGGAGGGGTCTAGAGAGACAATCAACAATGTAGCATACTCTTTACCCCCGGAGAATCCAAATAATACTTATGCAAATCTTTAATTTTGGAAAATTTACAATCTAAACATTTATATTACTTGTAGGGGCAAAATATAGAATCAAGAGACTGGAGTGTGGGCAATATGGGGGTAATCATCATATTGTTACTTTATATGCATTTATGATTGTACAATAACTCAACACCTTAATAAAAAATTTAAAAAGATAAAAATTTTAAAAAATAAAATTGCAAAAAAAAGACCTTTGTATATTATTTTTACATTCCCAAATCCCAGCCCATCATTCTTACAAGTATTTCTAGAACACCAGTATAGGATAGGACTATGTTTGGCTCTGAGCATACAATGATAGCTGAGAGAGTTCACAGACTGTCTTCATAAAGCTTAAATTCCATGCTTCCATAGCTATTTCAAATGCCAAAACCTCAAGGAAGCCTTCTGTAATTCCTTTCCTTATTCTACATTCTCACTGTACTCTACCCACAATGAATTTTTGGTCTATATCATTTTCTATTTTGTATGACATCATGTGCATATCTAACCTCCACTAAATTCTTAAGTCCTCACTCATTTTTTAACATGAACAGCACTTTACCCAATACCTGTTTATAGATAGTAGCCCCCAAAATTATTAACCAAATAGAATACAAAAGGGAGGAGGAATGGACCAATGTTTAAATCAATATTAATTATATTCCCAGGATCTAGAGTGTAATTATTAGTAGGAAAAAAATTTACTAAAATTATAGGACAGTAGAGTATTCCTAATATTAGGAAACGAAGTACAAAAAGGTGTAATGCAAATATTATAGAACTCCTAGTTAAGAAGCCATTCTTGTTAGGATGAACAAAGAATAGTTTACTTTTTATTTTGACCACACTATAAATACATAGGAAAACACAAAAAATATATATATAACCTTGTTAAATGATAACTGTTAGGTGGACAGTATTGATCAGGGAGGAATCTATTACATGGAAGGAGAGAAAAATATCAAGAGTTCAGTTAGTAAATGCAGGAGAAATTTTCCCATCAGCTTAAGGTGAGAGTCAGACTTCACACAGAGAGAAAATGCAGAGAAAATCAGGCCTTACCATGGAATAAACTACAGTTTTTTTAACATAATATTCACGGACACAGAAGGAACATAACATGCCACAGTACCCATGATCTCCAAAACTATATGCATAATACTCAATTACTCTGCCAGAAGTACCCCAGCTCACTGCAATGACACCAGAATGAGAAAAACCACTTACAAATGAAATTAAACAATCCCACATGCAAGAGTAGGTGAGGTCCACACATGGTCCTGTTTGTCCCAACTCTGTGGGGTTTTAACACAGAAAAATAATGTTCCAGGAAGAAGACCTGACATAGGTCAACTCTGTGTTCACAAAGAAACTGATCTATTGCTTCTCTGGCTAATTTCAGCTGAAGTTGGAGGAGGTGATAAGGCATGTATTCTCTGACGGCATCATCTCACCCCTATCTACACTTTGATTCTAGTACATGGAAGGAAATCCCAGAAATCATGAAACCCAGCCTCAAAACCTGTAGATGTCTTTCTCTGGTTAAAGAAAGGCTCAGAAACCTTCAGTCTTCACTTATGAAATTTGTAGAAATATGCCCTGCCTCGATGTAGAAAGACGAGGCTCATTCTGACCCAGGTCAAGGACAGGAAGCTAACAACTAGCAACATCTATATAAATCCAACTTCACAAAGATTGCTTAATTTGGTGCTTAAATCCACAGCCGACTGTGAAAAGGAGACTAAAATAGGGCTGAGATTTTAACTCTTAAAAATCATTTCAGTTAATAATTCTTTTTCCATTCCAAACCAGTGGCAGCCAAAATAAATGACCATGTCGAACTCAGAAATGGAATAATGTCTTCTTATAATGAAAAAAGAATCCTTTTCTCACAACCGCTCTCAGTAGTAACCATTTGTTAATCAGCTTTTCCGTCAAGTATATTTGACCATATATAAAAGACCTGTCAGTCAACTTCTTGGAAATCCTCCTTCCAAATTTTGGAGGGTTGGAGGATTATAACCGATTCAACACTGGGTTTCTAATAGTGTTCTTACTTTAATATCATTCAATACCAAAAATAGAATTTCATGACTTTTTCTCATTGCTTGCTTTTTAAACTAAACTCCCTTCCCACACATCAGCCAACTAAGTAAGTGAGTGATGAGAATGTTACACACTACATTAACGGTGAAAAGTAGCACAGGATAGTAAATGGTAGTGTCTAACTGCCTGGTGCATTGAGTTTGGAAAGACTGTAAAGCCAAAACTAAATTTTCTGGGAAAATCTCATAATCAGTGATGTCTTCCACCAGAACCAAAACAAAGAATAATAGTGCACTGTTTGTCATTGAGGCAGTCTAACACACCAACTGAAAGTAAGAGGAAAGAATGAGACACATTTTTCAGTAGGATGAATATTTCTAAGTTCTTTTTATTTTTGTTAAGCATCAGCCAATTCACAAGCAACATAACTGAGAGTTCACTGACCTGACCTAATGCAGGACCATGACCTAATGCCATGGGATATTATCTGATGCTTGGGGCCCAGGTCACACCAAGGATTAGTACAAAGCCCTACTCATAAGAAATGCACGTAGGTCAGAGGAGACCACCTATTTAAAGTTGGATTGTGACAGCCTAATAGAGTTGCAGGCAACATGCCATGGAGAAAATGCACTGAACTTAAAGTACCTTCTTCAGTTTCCAAATGTGTGACTGACGCCCAATCTTCAGTTTCTCCATCAGTTAAAATGGAGACAATGGCTCTAGCACTCATCTCAAAGGTTATTTTAGGGATTAAAATAAGAAACCTGGTGAAATATTCAGACAACATATATTAACAATTCTAATCTCACACATGGGAGATGTTCCAAAAATAAATGCTGAATTAGGTTCCTCATACCAACACAGCAAATTAGTCTTCATTAAAAGACTATGCTTTACAACCTAATACTGTTTTTAGAGATATAGTGGGAAGGGGAAGGGCGGGATAAGGTAGGGTAATTGGGGGGAGCACTCCTGGGGGTAATTGCAATACCCAGAATATATACACGTTTTATATTATTTTGTTAAAAACTTGTATGGTTGTTCAAAAATAAAAAATTTAAAAAAAAAGACTACCAGGAGGAGCAGGAGGTTATTTCCTGCTGTGCCCCACACTGAGGCCACAGCATCACTCCATCTAAGTTACCTGATCACTGCTTTTAGTATGCTCGATTGACAGCACCCCCCTCCCACTTCAGTGAGAAGACAACAAAAATAATGGTGGTGATTAACTTCTTTCTAGAGCTTTAAAGTTTACCAATCATTCATTTAGAGAAGACACTCACCTCAACTATGAGATATTACCACCATGCCCATTATGGTACCAATGAAAATGGGAAAATGAACAGTCAAAGGAACAGGAAGCAAAGGAACAGCTGCAACTTGATTCTAAATACCATGTCACGTTTACTGTTTAAGGTGAATATTATCAACTCAAGTAAGTAGGTTAACTGCAACAACTGCATGATGACCCTGTGCTCTCTTTCATCACATAGGAAGGGATCAGAGAAAATGAATTTCAATTAAAGAGGTAGAATTAAGGTTTCATATAAGGGAGAGCTTATTGACAAGGCAACCATGCACAGGAATGGGTTAATAATGAGATTAGGGAAGACAACTTTCCAAAGCGGGAGAAATATGTGCCCATAATCAGATAATTTTTTATTTCCCAAATTAATTAAAATCTACCCAGGGGCTTGAGGAAAAATATTAAAAATAACCTTCTTTGTCCCCTGGGTATCATAATATCCCATTTCATATCTGATGGTAGATTAGTTTTCCATTTCATGGATACTATTCAATTTTAAGTCAAGCCAAATAACATGTGCTTATCATGAACAAAGCATGGTATGGAAGATAACACACTATGAAATGCAAATATGTATTTAAAATATTAGAATCTTGTAGTGCAAATAATAGCAAAGATGCTACCCTCTGCTATACAAAGTAAAAAGGCAGTTCAGAGACAAGCTAATATAAATAATTTTAAGGAAATTATTTTTTAAGAGAGAGATAGTGAAAGAGAGAAAGAAATAGAGAATCAATTTTGTTTAGCTTTTCATGTGGATTTCATTGCTCAGATACTTCATTGCGTACATGGTGCTGGGATTTGTACCCGCATACTCAGGCATGCCAGGCAAGTGCTATAATTGCTGAGCCACTACTCCGGGCCCAAAGGAAATTATTTTAATGAAATGTTTCATATACCAAAATTATCAAGATGCAAATGGATTTATCTGGATAAATGTGCATATGTGTTCACATATGAATAACCCTTGTAATATTTAATGTCATCACAAGTTTTATTTCCTTAACAATGTTTTCTGGTCCTTAGTCATGGAAATCTGTCACTTACATCTTTGGTTCTCCTTCATGACCCAAGTCAACTTCAAGGAATATTTATTTCAATATATTTACTCTCAACAAAAGCATCATGTATCTATCTTTTGGGGCTCTTCATAGGACACTTTAGAAAGTAAGTAGTGGGCTTATACAGAGTGATGCACACAGCCCTGCTTCTATAGAGAGATGAAATGATTCACACTGATTCCCAGAAATGCATTTTGCCCAAAGATACTGGAACTCATTAACTTCTCTCTACTTTCTCATTTGATGATTATGCTAGAATTCATCATACTATCCAGTCCTCTTTAGAGCAAATTCTCAGAACAGGGAAGGGTTAAGTTGCATCCCATGGGGGTAAATAAATAAATCCTTGAATGTTTAAAGCATCGCTTGGAGATATGACTTTTATATAAAGTTCAACACAAAACTGCTTCCAAGAAAAACAATTTTGGTTATATAAAAGGGTCTCAGTGCACAAAGAACCCATAATTCTAATGCTTTTCTCCATTTTCCTCACTGGTTACTGAAAGGCTATGTCAGGAAAGTAAAATCCAAACTCACTGCCAAGACACAAGGAGTTTTACCTGATTTGACTACCACCAGCCTCCCTTTTCTCACCTGACACACCTCCTTCCAGTTCTTTCTTGTCCATAACTTCCATTTAGTCCCTCTCATCCATTACTTCCTTCTTGAGGGTCTTCACCCTTGCTATTTCCTAAGCCTGGGATGTTCTATACTCCTATCCCTCCCCATGTGGCTGACCTTAGTCAGCCTTTATATCACTTTAAGTCACTTTCTTAGGAAGCTTTCCCTGAGTCCTACACAGGTAACACTCCCAGTTATGTATTCTGCTGGATTCCTAAACATCTCTTTCCATACCACTGAACATATTTTGTTATCCCTGTTTGTGCAACTATTTATAACTTATCATGATGGACTAGTAACTCCTGTAACCAAGGATTAAGTATGTTGTTTTCACCCTATATTTCTATACTTAAGAAACTTGCAGGCACATAGTGAAAGATTTTGAATGTATAGAATGAATGAATGAATCAAATTGAATAACTAATAAATTCTCTAATCACTAAACTTTCTCCTCTAATTCCATCCCAAATCAAACATAAGCTAGTTGGCTGAAAACCCAGGATCAGCAAAAAATCAGCTACACCACCAGCCTCGGTGAACACCAAAAAAGCATCATAGCACAAAATTCAATCCCCAAACCACCTTGACACGGACAACTACATCTTCAAGGTCTCAAGGTCTGTGGTAAGGTGGTTTTGGAGGAGGAGGAGGAAGAGGAGGAGAAGGAGGCAAAAAGGAAGGAAGGAAGCAAGCAAGCAAGGAAGGAAGGACGGACTCCCGTGCAATTTCATTCCATCCACAGACTTGGTCTCGAACTCTATACCTGGTGAAAGTGAGAAATTCTCATGGGATGTACTTCCTTGTCCAAGGTCACAACATACTTATAGTTAAGATTTCTTATTTAACAAAGAGAGGTGAAATTATTATGTTATAGCCAAGAACCTGACATAAGGCAAAATAAGCAACTGAACTATCTCTAAATTGTCCAGAATAAAACTTTTAAGGATCTCTAATTACAGAGATGAATTATCTTACTAAAATGTCAATATAACTTCCAAGCATGATACATATTTCAAATAAAACTTTTGGTTAAGCTTTTTGTAACTCCAGAAACATAAAAACTACTTTACAACTAGAGACAATGAAATCACTGTACAATAAACTCTTAGTGATCTGATCTGTCTGACTTCTTAACTATTTTCAAGCTATAAAAATCAATATAGGGCTGGAGAGGTACCTCAGTGGTATCTGCCTGACATGCCCGAGAACCCAGGTTCAATCCCTGGCATTGCATACACAAATAAATAATGAGAAAACAAAACCTAGATTAAAAAAAAAAACTCTCTCTCTCAAAAAAAATATAATCCACAATATGTAAACTCTTACAACTGAATAATTAAAAGACAATCCAGTTTAAAAATGGGCAAAGGATTTAAAAATGTGGACATTTATATGTACACATACACAGACATTCAATATAATTTTACTCTCCAGGAAATACTATCCAAACCATAATGAGATGCCCTTTAATATAAAATATAATCAAAAAGTTGTAGTTTATTTTTTCTTTTTTTTTTAATTAGATGATACAGAGTTACAATTGAGGGGGAAACATTATCAAACATTCCAGAACAAATGAATATATACTTAGTTATCTAGGGCTAATGCCATGTCATGGATGCCCAGCTTGGGTTCCCCATGTTTCTGTTTCCCCCAGAAGAACCACTGAGTTAAATGGATATCTCGTGGAGGTCAGAGATCTCCTTCTGAGATGATTCCCCTATATTTGCATCCTCCAGTCTCCTCGGTGATTTTCCTAAGCCCTCCCCCCACCCTGTCCCCCAGCCTACGTCTCCAAGTGTCCTAGGGAGTCATCTCCCTGTTGCAATAAGAATCATACAATTTGAAGTTATTATTAGCTTAGCCGTCTAACATACTGCTTCCCGTTGTATTCTAGCTTCCACACATGAGAGAAACCATTGGGCCCTTGAGTCTCTGAGATTGGGATACTTCAAAAAAGTTGTAGTTTATAGCACTGAGTGCCTTCATCAAAAATCAGGAAAGAGGAGGGCTGGAGCAGTGGGTCAGCGGTTACAGTGCTTGCCCGGCATATGCAAGTACACAGGTTCAAACCCAGTACCCACATACACAACTAAGTGTCAGAGCAACAAAAGCCATGTGAAAAACTAAATAAAAATTGTCTTTCTCCTTCTCTCTTTAAAAAATAGATTAAAAAATCAGGAGAGAACCCAAATAAATAAGCTTATGTTATATCTCAAATCTTTACAAAAAGAAGAACAATCCAATTCCAAGTACAGCAGAATACAGGAAATAACCAATATCAGAGCTGAAATCAATAAAATTGAGAACAAAAAAAAATATAAAGAATCAACAAAATTTAAAAGTTGGTTCTTCGAAAAAATAAATAAAATGACAGACCCCTAGCCAACCTCACCAAAAGAAAAAATGAAATGAAGTGAATCAAAAAAATCAGAAACAAATGGAGCTATCACCACTGACTCATTTGAAATCCAGAGGATTACCAAAAAACTATTTTGATAAACTATACTCCTCCAAGTTGGAGAATCCGGAGAACATAGGCAAATACCTAGCCAAATACAACATTCCCAAACTGATGCAGGAAGATACTGAACAGCTCAACAGACCAATATCAGGTAGCAAAATTAAAACAGAAATCAAACGCCTTCCAAAAAGTAAAAGTCCAGGACCTGATGGATTCTCTGCTAAGTTGTACCAGACCTTTACAGAAAAATTAACACCTCTCCTTAGTAAGCTATTCCATGAACTGAAAGAGATGGAACCCTCCAAACCCTTTTTATGAAGCAAATGTAACCATGATACCAAAACCCAACAAAGACACATCAAGAAAAGAAAACTACAGAGCAATATCACTGATGACATAGATGCAAAAATCCTTAAAATCCTAGCAAGTCGCATCCAAAAACACATCAAAAAGATAATACATCACAATCAAGTGGGCTTCATTCCAGGCATACAAGGTTGGTTCAACAAACACAAATCAACAAATGTAATTTATCACTTAAACAGTATTAAAGATAAAAACCATATGATCATCTCAATTGATGCAGAAAAAGACTCTGACAAAAACCAAACACCCATTTATGCTCAAAATTCTTGAGAAAATAAGGTATCAAAGGAACTTATCTTAATTTTGTCAAGGCCATTTATGCCAAACCCATAGCCAACATTATACTTAATGTAGAAAAACTAAAAGCATTCCCCTTAAACTCAGGAACAAGACAAGATTGTCCACTCTCACCACTCTCACTCAATTTAGTCCTTGAAACCCTATCCAGAGCAATCAGACAAGAGAAGGCAATCAAAGGGATTTAAACAGGAAAATAGGAAGTTAAACTAACTCTATTTGCTGATGATATGATGCTATACCTAGAAGACCCAAACACTCTATCAAAAGACTTCCAGACTTATAAATGACTTTCAGCAACGTGGCAGGATACAAGATCAACACCCACAAATCAATGATTTTCCTATACTCTAAAAACAAGTCTGCTAAAGAATAAATCAGGAAATCTGTCTCATTCACAAGAACCTCAAAAAGAATAAAATACTTGGGAATTATTCTGACAAAGGAAGTAGAAGACCTCTACAATGGAAACTATTAAACACTGAAGAAAGAAACTGAAGAAGACCTGAGAAGATGGAAAGATATCCCATGTTCTTGGTTAGGCAGAATAGATAGTTTAAATCGCCATTTTGCCAAAAGCACTGTACAGATTCAATGCAATCCTCATCAAGATACCAATATCATTCTGCACAGATATAGGAAAATCAATTCTCAAATTCATTTGGAACAAAAAGAGTAGCCAAAGAGAGGAAGGATGGCAATACCTGACCTGAAATTATAATTCGGAGCTATAATAACAAAAACAGCATGGCATTGGTAC
Organism: Aplodontia rufa; assembly: GCA_004027875.1. Lineage (NCBI taxonomy): Eukaryota > Metazoa > Chordata > Mammalia > Rodentia > Aplodontiidae > Aplodontia > Aplodontia rufa. The sequence goes on along the minus strand of PVKS010008715.1, from coordinate 31,108 downwards.
CAAAATAGGAAGGAAAGGGGCTGGCACAGTGACTCAGCAGTTATGGCACTTGCCAGGTATATATGAGGATGTGGGTTCAATCCCCAGCACCACACACACAATAAAGTTTCAGAGCAATGAAAGCCACACATTCATTCTCTCCCTCTCTCTTGCTCTCTCTCACTGTTCCTCTCTCTCTCTTTAAAAAAAATAATAATAGGCATGAAGACCAATGGAGTAGAATTGAAGATACTGAGACTAATCCACAAGTCTTTAACCATCTGATATTCAACAAAGGGGGCAACAATATAGCTTGGAGGAAAGACAGACTGTTCAACAAATGGTGCTGGACAAACTGGACAGCCATATGCAGACAATTGAAATTAGATCCTTATCCCTGCACAAAAATCAAATCAAAATGGATCAAAGCACTGGGAATTAAACCAGCAATCATATAATTATTAGAAGACAAAACAGGATGAACACTCCACTATATTGGTATAGGCTCCTTCTTCCTTAACAAGATTTTCATAGTGCAAGAATTAAAACCAAGAATTAATGAATGGGTTGCCATTAAACTGAAAAGCTACTGCACAGCTAAGGAACTAGTCAAGAGTATCAAGAAAGAACCTACAGAATAGGAGAAAATCATGGCCTGCTACCTCCCTAACAGGGGGCTAATATCCAGAATATAATAGCTGATTTTTTGTTGATCCTAGGTTTTCAACCAACTAGTTTATGTTTGATTTGGGATGAAATTAGAGGAGAAAGTTTATTGATTAGAGAACTTCTCAGTTATTCAATATGGCTCATTCATTCACTCTAACATTCATAATCTTTCACTATGTGCCAGCAAGTTTCTTAACTATAGAAATATGGGGTGAAAACAACATACTTAATCCTTGGTTTCAAGAGTTAATAGTCTTTAAGATCCAGAATATACAAAGAACTCAGAAAAACTGAACACCAAAACCACAAATAATCCAATCAATAAATGGACTAGGGAGCTAAACAGAAACTTCTCAATAGAGGATGTCCAAAAGGCCAGTAAATATATGAGAAAATGCTTCACAACACTAGCAATCAGAGAAATGCAAATCATAACTTCACTGAGATTCTACCTCACTCCAGTCAGAGTGGCAAAAATTAAGAATACAAACAATAATAGCTGCTGGAGGGGTTGTGGGGAGAGAGGAACACTAATACACTGTTGGTGGGACTGCAAACTGGTACAGCCACTTTGGAAAGCAGTGTGGAGACTCCTCAAACAATTAGGGATTGTACCACCACTTGAACCCAGAGGAGCTAGAATCAGCTTATTACAGAGATACAGCTACATCAATGTTTACAGCAACTCAATTTACAACAGCAAAATTACAGAAACAACCTAGAGGCCCTTCACTAGAGGAATGGATCCAAAAATGTTTTCTCTCATATGTTGAAGCTAGAGTAAAACCTAAGACAGGATTGAAAGTTAATCAAGTTCATTTAATAGACCCACCAAATGTGAAGTAAAACATAAAACTGTGGGGGGACTATAGCTATGAAAGGAGCGGATGAAGGAATGGAGAAAATGGAGGGAAAAGTGGGGGTGCTCAATGCTGTATACTACAGTTGACTCCCAAGACAACCTTTTTAATAACTAAATAACAAATGGAAAAAAAAGGAAATGAGACTTAAACCATCAACCAATCACAATGTGTGTGGTCCTTTTGAATTCTGATACACACAAGCTATTTTTTAAAACAATAGCGCTTAGAGACAATTGGAAATTTGAATGAATTGCCTATTCAGGGGTGTGAAAAAGTACTATCAGTTTTTCAGCATGTGATTAATAGTATATTTAGAACTTTTTAAAAGGTCCTCATCTCTCAAAGATAAAGATTAAAATATTTTAATGATAAACTGATAGAATATCTTGGATTTGCTTCAAAATAAGAGATTTGGAGGGGGAAGTGAGTGGAATGTGGATAGGGTAGAAGTGACCACAAGTTGATGGATTAGGAAAGGTAATGTGTACATGGGGGAGTGCTCATTACATTATTCTGTCTATATTTCTGCTTGATCAAAATTCTCCATAAAAGTCTTTTATATCTTTGCTCAATGTTGTGTTTATAAAAGGTATCAGTGTTTTCATGTGTAGAAGTAGATTATATATTTTTAGCACTGTATAGTAGTTGATTTGTGACTATATCATAGTTATTTATCAATTATATTTCTAATACACATTTTCACTGTGTCCACTGGGGCTATGGCAAACAGTACTACTAAAAAAAATTCTCCATAAATTTTTTCTAGTACATGCCAAGAAATTTAAACTACAATTTGACTAGTATAGTTGTAAAAAACTGATATAATGTTTCATTAGAAAAATGACATGAACAATTTTACTATTTTAGACACTATTATGTATAATGTTTGAATTCAGATAAAACACTTTAAGATTTTTCCAGAAAGGATCTGGCTTGCCTGTTATGAATTAAAGTGAAAAGAAATACTGTACGATAAGGCTACTTCAAACACATTTAATTTTCCCACAAATCAGCAATATCAAGACCTCTCTTATGAAAACTAATTATTTTCCACCAATAAATTATAAACAGAATCCTAATGAATGACTTTGCTAATGTTTGTTTTCACTATGTTCATTTCTGTGTGGCCCAACTCAGTCTGATATATAATTGGAACATCAATCAACTATCAAAAGAAAAGAATAATTTAGTCTCACTTTAATTGAAGCTAGGAAACATATGCTCCAAACTTTTTTTTTAAGGTTGTTAGTAAGAAATCTCAACAGCCATACTGTGAAACAGTTTTTTTATCAGGTTTATCAGCCATAATCTTATTTTAAAAAAGAAAAAGAAAAAAAAAAGCTGCTCCATTCTCATATCCTCTTCTGTTTTTTCTCTCCAGCAACTAACGAAAACGGAGAAGCAGACAAGTCCCAAATTTGTAGACGCTAACCAAGCCTGAGGAAATAGCCTGAGAACTTGTGTGGCTCTGCTAGAACCTGTATGTATAACACAAAAGCCTAAAGAACTTTCAATGAGGCCAGCGCTAACTTGGAGATGTAAAATACATAGTCCTTTCTTTCCAACATTTGGTATCTTCTAAGGTGACTTACTATGCAGGAGTTACCCTCACTTCACAAATAAAGAAACTCAGACTCTGAGTTAACAGATTTGCCAAATGAGTTAGCCAAGGAGAAGGTGACTTGAATCCAAATGCTCTAAATAGAGTCCTAATGTTCTCCCTCACCCACCCATCCCACCAAGTGTAAAAACATGGTCATGTACAAATCTTTGTCAACATAAATTACTGCTCTGTAACCATACTTATTCATGTCACCAACATCCTTCCATAAAGAATACGCCCATCATCACAGAGTGTTTCAACGGACAGAGCTCCTCTGAAGCCTTGCCACTCAAAATATGGTGCACGTACCAGCAGCATCTGCATCACCTACAAGCTGACTAGAAATACAGAATCCCAGACCCCACCCCAGACCTAAATCAGGATAATCATATTGAATCAGGTTTTTCACATTAATAAGACAGTGATTCATGTGCACTGTGAAGTTTTAGTAGCACTGTACTAGAAGACTCAAATATCTGAGGTCAGTTGTTGAATGTTCACTCATTCCACAAATCCACACTTTTCCACACTAATGTCCTCAGAACTTCATCATATAATCTAGCTTCCAAATCTTCACTGACCCAATTCTTCACTGCCTTCCATCATCTTCCAGTCCATTAAGGACAGAAAGGTAGACCTTCAGGAAACATCTGACAAGAGACCATTACCTTCTTTGACTTAAATAATCACATCCCTTTCAGTGTAGCCTCAGCATACATTATGAACTTTTGACATTATTTCATAATTTCCCATCAATCACATCACACTGGAGGCACATAATAAACTTGTGATTGGCAGGTTCCTTAAAACTTCTTCACAGTATTGAAGCTAAGTTACATGTACCATACAATTCTGAGGGATGATTATTTATTTGAACCTAAATCCAAAAATAGACAATTATAAGTTAAGCATTCCTATATTCCCAAATCCGAAATGCTCTGAAGTCTGAAACTTTCTGAAGTGTCCTATTGGCATTCAGAAAGTTTCACATTTTGGAGCATTTTGTATTTGGGCATTTTCGCATTAAGGATATTTAACTAGTAAAGTCTGTGCAAATATTTCAAAATTCAAAAAAAAATCTGAAATCTGAAACACTTCTGGTCCCAAGCATTTCAGATAAGGGATTCTCAACCTGTGTCTACATTAAGTTTAATCTTGTTCATTTCCATCTTATCTCGTCTACCAAGTATTAAAAGCATCCTAATTCTTTCCTCTAAATTTTAATAATTTGATGAACATGGCTATTTTCTCCTTCAAATAACTTGAAATGTTAAGGATAAGGAAGCCCAGGACAGAGTCCCAATGAATCCTCTTCCTCCATCCCACTCAGATTCATGGATGTCATTCTAATTTGGCTATTAATCCACCTAAAGCCAGTAATATGTAAAATCACCTCCTAACTCCAAAATGTATTGCTCCACAAGCCAAAAGAATTTTTCAAGCAAAAAGTTATGAGATTAGGGGCTGGAGAGGTGGCTTAGCAATAGAACGCTTGCCTGGCATGTGCAAGGAGAACCGAGGTTCAAACCCCAGCACCAATCACATACACAACTGTCAGAAAAACAAAACCAAATGAAAAAATAAAAAATAAAAACTGACTCTCCCTTCTCCCTTCCCTCCCTCTTCGTCTGGAAAAAGTAAAAAATCTGAGATTAGGTTTATGCTGTCTCAAAGACTGAGGACCAGCTAATTTTCTCATATCCTCTCTCAATATCAATAATGTCAAAGGCAGATACTCTCTCATTTATTTCCAGTCTCTTGGGTCAATCAAAATGACTACCTTCATGATAAGATACATGCATTTATATACACTGAAACCAATAAAAGTATATTAAGTGGTCTGTAACAACACTTCTATCTGTAATGAGATCAAATCTCCCATGAACAAAAACAGCCCACCCATACAAACTCTTATTGCTTTCATCTAATGACTTGGTATCTTATAATGTTCTCCTCATCTTTTTCCAATATATTCCACTTAAATGAATGAATGATATACCCAGTGAAGAAAGTATTAGACATATAAAACCTGTGAAATGACCTTTTAATTGTGTGAAACAGTTAAAATTATTTTTATTCTTCCACTAGTTCTAGAAATTTAAATTTTTACATTCACTCATCTCATTCTCCATTTGCTTTATCTCTTCTGTCTCATCTCTAGAAATTCCCTATTTTTATTGCCCTCAACATGCATATTAATCGAACATATGCACTAGGAAAACATGTTTTCAAAGGACTCTTGAGGCAATTTGCATAATTTGAAGATCTGCAAGATAAGAGCTCCTCCTTAAGGGACTGATCACCCAGTGGAAAAGATAAGACTTGGATACAAATAATTACAATAGAAAGCAATAAGCAAAGCACACTATATAACTAACATCATCAAGGTGCTATAAAAAATTCACAGGAGCAGGCACTCAAGTTCTGGCTGGGATAATTGGAATGGGAGGAAAAAGAATCTCAGAGGAAATAGCATTTGTACTTGTTTAATGGATGGATAGGATTTCATCATGTGGACGGGAAATTTGGAAACTAGTCCCAGAAGACCCAACAAAGGTATGGAGCAAGGGAAGTGCAAATACAACGAGTCTACTTTAGCCAAAGTAAAGAATGTGTGGTGGGAAACTAAGCAAAAAGGCCAGAAAATAAGGGGTGGACACGTTTTACGATGAGAAAAAAAAAATGGATGGACACAGACTGGAGAGTAGTCTTGGGCAAAGTCAATGTCCACATAGTATTTAAATGTTAGATTTTATGAGTGTTAACTCATATTGTGATAATCAGATAGACCGAAAATCTCATAAGCAATTACCAAGTCATTAAATACACTTCAAACCTTAATTTCTGAATGACATTACATGTTTATATCCTCCACTACTGGATATGTAAGTTAGTTCTCATGCTTTGTCAATATTAAATTCAGAATAATTGCAACGGACATCTTTTTACTTTGTGTGCATAGAAGTCCTAGAAAAGCAATCACTGGGTCAAAGGATATTAACATATTTAAAATGTTTTATACACATTTTCCAGCTTCATTCCATTTATACCTCACATGTGGCCATGTCAATCTTGCCAGAAAAATATGGAGTCTGGACACTCCATCTCTTCCTCCAGTGATGTGAGGAGCCAGACCAGAGAGAAGAATTACTGCCCACAGGAAGGGGCATAAAAAAGGGTCCTCTTACGTTAAATGTGACCCCTCCCTAGGTACCCCAGGACTTATGCCCTAGCTGACCTCAAGACTGTTACCTATGGAGCCACACAGGGCTCCAGAGTTACAAGAGCTTCATGCTTGATTTAATTCTCTGCTGTCATCATCTTGAAATTCTTAATAATTTTTAAACATGGTCCTTGTATTGTCATTTTTCACTGAGTCCTGCAAATTATATGGCCAATCCTCCTCATATCTCAAAGTGTCTAAGGAGAGTACAATGAAAAAAAGAGATACTCAAAACTTCCACTGGCACTAGCTGTATTATTGTTTTATAGGGAAAGGGAAGGGAAAAAAATTTAACTACTCAATAAATACATGTTAAAGAGTATGCACTTTTTCAAAAATGTCATTATCAAATAACCTCTAAATTTGGTTACACAGATCAAGGGGACAATTAAATTAAATGGAAGTCACAGAGATGCAGAGGAGTCATAAGAAGAAAAAAGTAAACAAAGTTTTAAAAACCTAGAGAGGAGAGATAATAATTCAGAAAGACACTAAGTTCAAAGTCAACGCGAATTTGGCTTTTTCTATCACTATATCATCTTCCCAGTGGGTTCCTGAACTGAATAAATGTGATTTCTGCTTGGAAATTTTCCTGGAGGCCATCTGGAAAATTAAGACAGACAGGATAAGTGTCTTTTTATTATTCTGAGCCACATAAAACAATTGGTCTCAGGGGCTGATAAAGACTATTCCAGAGAAACCCATGCCACTACTCTTGCTACTCCCGACAACTTCCACCCACCCCAAAACTTAATAGACTATTAGTATTCCTAGTGTGAACACTGCCCTTTTTCCAAGTTTTATTTAAAGCTTAAAAGATCAAAAACTATTAGAATTCCACACATGGATTCACAGCAGGGAGGCCCCAAACTTGAAGTCAGAAGCATTTCAGAGGTTTAAGACCAAGTCCACCTTCTTCTCATGTCCTAACTCCTTCCCACCCCAACATTTCTTTTTTTTAAAGAGAGAGGGACAGTGAGAGAGAGAAAGAGAGAATCACTTTTATTTTAGTTTTTCATGTGCCCTTTGTTGATCTGAGACATCGCTGTGTACGTGGTGCTGGGGTTTGAACTCGTGTACTTGTGCATGCTGGCACATGCACAAGTGGATGGAAGCGCCATAACTGCCAAGCCACTGCTCCAGCCCTTCCTGACATTCTTGAGAGCATCCTCTGAACTCTGGGCTCAGACCAACAGCTTCAGAACCAGGTAGGATGTTTCTTAATAATACTCGTTTCTAGGCCCCATGCTGGACCTTCTGAATCAGTATTTCTGGGGACAGAACTCAGAAATCTATTCTTCTGACCTATTTTAGGTATCTATACACAAAACCAGAGCTTCTCACATCACCTGGGGATCTTGTTAAAATGCAGGTTCTGATTTACTTCGTCTGGTTAGGTTATGAGGGTCTGTATTTCCAACAGGCCAACGCAGTAGTAATGTCTACCCTTGCTGCACATTGAAGTTACATGGAGAGCTTTTAAAAATCCCCATGCCTGGGCCATATCCTAACAACTGAATCAGATCCCTGGTGATAGGGTCCAGACATCACCCTCGAATGTGACTGTGAGTAGATGTACCGTGAGCCTTAGGTGACCTGTGTTCCCATGCCCTTCACCTCACATGCACACACTGTTTCTCCACCATCAGGTAACCCCTAATCCTTAGCCTTGTTAAATCCTACTTTGTCTTCCCACTGCTATTCAAGAATTGTGGTTTAAATGTGAGGTGTTCCCCAAATGTTCATGCATGAGAAAATGCAAGAGGTTTACAGGTTAAATGATTGTTATGAAAGCCTTAAATTAATCAATACATTAGTCTGCTGGCAGGGATTAACTGAATGATTTTTATTGAAGGGCAGGGTGTGGCTGGAGGAGGTGGGTCACTGTGGGCCTGCTTTTGGCATTCATATTGTGTCCTTCCTCTCTCTCTCTCCTCCATTCTGCAATGTTCCCAGCTGCTTTCTTCCATCACACACTTCCACCCTGATGTCCTGCCTTACATTGGGCCCCAAGAAATAGAGTTGGCAATGCATGGTCTAAGACCTCTGAAACCATGAGCCCCAAAATAAACTTTTCCTCCTATAATTGTTCTTGTCATGTCCTTTTGGTACCAGCAATGAAAAAGGTGACTGTAACATCAAGTATCAGTGCTGAAGGGAAACCCTGACCACTGCCACCCACCACATTCCCCTCCATAAGGCAGGTATGCTTTGTAACTGTCACAATGCCAGGAAGCCTCAGTTCATTCATTTAAATTTCTTGAAACTGGAAAAGTAAATAATAATAATAACAATACTCAAAGGGAGATCAGTAGAAGAAAGAAATCAGGGGGTAGGAGGAAGTGAGGGAGGAATGAAGTGCTGGGGAGAGAAGAGGCCAAATTATATTGTGTACATGCAATATGTAACAACAAAAGAATGATGCTGCACCAAAAAAATGAGGGGAAAAAATTTTTAAATAAATTTATTGAATAGTCTCTAGAACTTTCTGTTGAGAATAGATAAGTAAAGATATCTGTAACTTTAGAAGTAAACAGATACGTTATCTTTAACTTAGTGGATAGATACAATGTACACATTAGTATTACACATTAAGTTAAAAACTTAGATAATATCTACTTAGTATATAATATATAAATTAGCTACAATGGATACATTAGTATTGCGTACTAAGTTTAGAAGTTAGACATATTTATTTATCTATTCTCAGAAAGTCCACCCAAAGAAGTAAATAGGGTGGTGAGGTAAGGGCTGCTAGGCCCCTTCAGACAGCGTCCAGAAGACAGGCCTCTCTGAGCGGGTGTCACCTGGCTGTAACCTAAAAGGCCAAGAAGCGCGCTATCCCACCTGGAGGAGTAGCAACCGGGCAGGGGTCAAATACCCAGGAACTTTTCTTTTTATCCATGTTATCACCAACTCGGATACCAAAATACCTACCTCACACTCTGCACAGAGCCCTGGTCAGGAGGTTGGCGGCGAGCATGCGCACTGGGCGCTCACGCGAAGCCCCACCCCCTTGCGCTCATTGGGCTAAGTGTGGCACGTGACCCCGGAGCCTGCCCTCCGCCTGCTCTGCAGCCGGTGGACTTCGCCTTCCACGAAAACTGCGCGGTGAAAACGTTTGTCTAAACTCACCAGATTGTATGCATTAATTGTACGCAGGTTTTTGCATACTAATTATACCCTGCTAAAGCGAGAGGGAAAAAATATTTTAAATTCTTCTTATAAAAATCTATTATTATTTAGATGAGTCAATCAAATTATCCCAGGAATTTAACCTGGAATATAAAAAGAATAAGCCAGGTGGAGATAGGGAGAAAAGCAGACAAGAGAGAAAAATAATCGTACCTGAGAGATGTTAATGTCAGCACTCTCAACTAAAGTTGTAAAATTCCAACTGCCTCAACCCCTAATGATAACCATGTATCTTCAACTCACTGAGCCCCCCTATACCTTGGTTCCTGTTACCAAATTTCTGGAAGATCTCATAACTCTTAATAAGATTTGAGTAATAACGACATCTTTCCAGCGCTCTCTGTGCTCAGTAAGGGCTTTCCATGTTATCTCGTGTAGTCTTCACTAGGAAGTATGGAGACAAGAATCACTATGCCCTCCCCCTGCCTTCCTTTCTTTCTTTCTTTTAAACAACTGAAGAAGCATCTCCAGGAAGTTGGCCTACCCAATATTTAACGCTGTGATGGCACCAGAAAGATGGTTGTTAACCATTACAAATAGCTGCTTCTTATTTTCTTAAAATAAGAGTCTCATTAATGGAATTGGCTTGAGTGATTTTGCTCCTTAAAACCTATCTTTTTCAGTGTCTAAGTATTAGCACCTGGCACTTAGAAAGTGATGGCTTTTTAAAAAGATTTATGCAAAATTGTACCCAAAATGTCAAATTTCTGAATATATATATATATAACAAATTGATCTTAATTTATATCCCTGTGATACAGAATATAAATTTAGTAAATGAACTTTGGTTAAAGATTTAAAGACAAGGAATAAAGCATGTGCTCATTAAATGTACTACACAATGTGAAAGATAAATATCAAGCCATATGAATAACTTAACAAGATTACTGTGTAGAAAGCCCTTCCCGCAGCACTTTATTCCTATAAAAATGACTAATACTTACTGAGCACTTACAATGCACCAACCATCATGCTTAACACTCTGAGCATATTATGTTATTTAAACCTCATTATAGGGGCAATAGTAAAATCATCACAGTTTACAGATGTGGAACTAAAAACTTAGAAAAACCAAATAACTGGTTGGTGATGTAGAGACTTTTGTTTTATGTTGTCTGTTTTGTTTTTAGAGGCAAGTTTTAAATGCAGTTATGTCTGCCTATAGACTTACTCTTATTATTCCAAACATCTTGATTAGACAGTTCTCATACTCTGTTGTGATCATTTATTTGTCAACTATATTCTCATTTTTAAAGAATTATGTCCCCTCCTGTTCTTTCCTTGTCCCAGAATGGAGCAGAAATACAATATCAATACGGATCAATTAGCTGATCTATCCTTAACACAACACATAAGACACTAATCATTCCGAGTCTAGGCTACTTGGTGAATTTTGCAAGGTGATGAATTATCTCAGAAAAGAAGTCAGAACCCAGGAAACTAAGTCTTTATTTTTGTTATAAAACTTGAAATCAATCAATTTCCAAACACAGGACTGCTAAGTACTTTAGTTTCTTATTAACAGATTGATTTTTGATAATTTTGTGCCACTCACTCCAAGGAAAGGGGAAAAAAAACTGAGCATCTCGGAAAATCTCTCATAAAAATTATCTGTAAATAACAAGAGATGTTGAAATATTAACGCCTCCTCCACGAGCACATCAAAATGCTCCCTCTGCCACCTTCCATCTGCTTGCCTGCCTCTTCCAACGTGAGCACAGACTCACTCTGCTTTCAGCTTATCTTCACGTCTAAATAGATCCAGCCAAAAATTGTTTCAGCATGCTGGAAGGTATAATCCTCACATTTCTGACACATTTGGACATCCTAACTTAAAATATAGCACAAAAAAATAGTATGCTTGTGGGTTGTTTCTTGTCATATTTTAGATACATCCCTCATAAAATTCATTTCTCCATTAAAATCATAGGCATAAACTTCACATCTAAATAGAACCAGCTGACACTTAACATAGCATTATCCAAAGCATACAGTGATTTTTTTAATAACCCTGTGGCGGTATTATTATTAGCCCCATTGTATAGAGTACAGAATCGTTCATTGGCTTTTCCAAAGTTACAAGGTTGATGGTTAACAAAGTCAGGGTTTAGAATTCCAAATTCTATGTTCTTAACTACTGTGCCAAATTGCCCAGATGATTTTAGCCACAGGGAAAAAAAGACCTACAGAGTGATCACAGTTTGATTGAATACTATCCCCATAACTTGGGGGTTAGAACTTGGACATAACTATATGTCCTAAACTCCCTAAACCTTAAAATGTGAACTTTTTTGGAAAAGGCATCTTTGCCATGTAACTGAAATTAAAGATCTAAAGCTCACCCTGGATTTAGGGAAAATCTTAAGCACAGAGACAAGTGTCCTTATAAGAGAAAGGAAGAGGGAGATTTGATGCACCATGACACACAAAAGCAGAAATTAGAGTGAGGTGTCTTGGCCAAGAAATGCCATGGCATGGATGCATTCTCCCTTAGAGCCTTCAGAAGGAAACAACTTCTGTCCTTCATGGCTCTGAAAGAATGAAGTTCTTTTGTTTCAAGCCACCAAATTAGTGATAGTCTGTTATGGCAGCCCTAAGAAACAAATTATAGTAGGTCATGAGCCAGAAAACCTTGAACAGAAATCTATTAGGGAGAATGCTATCATGGCATTTGCAGCCAAATGGATGTAGATGGAAAAAATTTTGCTGAGTGAAATATCCCAAACTCACAGACTCAAGGGTTGAATGTTTTCTCTCTCTTTTTTTTTTTTTTTTAAAGAGAGAGGGACAGTGAGAGAGAGAAACAACTTTATTTAGTTTTTCACATGGCCTTAGTTGCTCCAACACTCAGTTGTGTACGTGGTGCTGGGGTTTGAACCCAGGTCCTCGTGCTTGCCAGGCAAGCGCCAAAACCACTGAGCCACCGCTCCAGCCCCTGTTTTCTCTCTTATGTGGAAGCTAGAATACAATCGGAAACAGATTGAAAGTTGGCTAAGCTAATAATAACCCCAGCATGGGTGAATTTTTACACGAGCAGGGTGAAACCATGGCTATGACGCTGGGGGATGAAGAGAGGGGGTGGGGGGTTGAGTTAGGGGGGATATCAAGGCAGCTGGAGAGAGGGAGTAGGGGTTATCAACCCAGTGGGGAAACTTTGACTTCCATGAGAAGCCCAACTAACATGTGGGTAAAGGAGGGGAAACGTAGGATGGGAAGAACTAAAGGGGGAAGATCATGAACTGCCATTAGCCTTGGCTTGCTCTGTCAGTATCCATGTGTTCATGAATGTGTGGCAATGATTCCCTCCAATATGTAAGACTATGTTGAATGAATTAGATAAATAAATAAATAAGAAATGCCAAAAAAAGAAAAAATTCATATCTTCACTTTGTATATCACAAAACCAAAGCTCAAAGTGAGGCACAACACCAGTCACCCAACGGGTTTGTGCCACAGCCAAGATAGGCTCTAGATTACATGCCAGGTCTACCGATTCCTGAGTTGGCCTCTTCTTCAGTTTTTCTTCTTCACACCTTTGAGAGGCACAATTGTGCAGTGATCAGTAAAATTACTTTAGAACCCAATCACTGAACCCAGCATCTTGACTCCACCATTTCCTAGCTTTATACAGTACCCCCATTTTTTCATCTGCAAAATGGGAACACAAATGGCACCTAACTCGTGGTGTCACTATGAGGAGCATAGGAGTGTGAGTGTGTGTGTGTGTGTGTGTGTGTGTTTGTGTGTGTGCGTGCATGCAGTAAGCTCTCAATACATGTTAGCTCTTACTATTATTTCATTCCAATATCTATCTAGCTATAGATAAACAGTAAATTATAAAATCAGGAATCAGGCTGTGCCTAGAAGAAAATTAACTGCATTTACCTTTATGTGTGGAAATCTGTGACAAATCTTATTTCCCAACTTCTTATGAAGCAATCACCCTCAATTTGCACTTCTTAGCCAGTCCTTGACTGATCCTCCCCAGAAAGGAGTGCCTTGTATAATTGGCTAGTAATAAGGACATTGACTGGAATGTGTCGTGCTAGTGGACAAGGTCACTGTAGCACAAAAGGCCACAGTGGTGCTCCCAGGTATGAAGCCCTGGCAAGGTGAGCCAGCCCCCCAAGTCCCCACCTTCTTCCTGCTCTCATACGGCAACACTGCTTCAACCACCCACCACTGCCCACCAGCCAGATTTCCAGTCTTGCAGGACACAGCCCTGCCAACATTCCTTTATCCTTTCATTTCTGGGGATCCACATGGTATGACATGAGAGTCTCCCCCTCTTGTTAACTCTAATTTCTCCCTGAGAGTGATGGCTACCTGGGTCAAGCACACAGCAGATGTGGCCGTCTTGGGTGTGGTCATAGAAATAGCAAGCTCTCTCACCTAATCAAAAAATCCCTGCATGGAGAGGAATAAATCCATCCTCAGATATTAATAAAGTCATACCTCTCCCCTTTGAACGCCTGGTCTTTAAATTTATATTACTCTCTGTAATACCCTGGGGAGAAGGGGAAAGAACGGTAGCCCTTAGACCAAAACCCCACGTAAAGTCCTAACAAACCTGTTACTTTCTCATGGAAGATGTGTAAGATAAGTTATTTTTCTTCAAAAGATAATGTTTATTATAAAGGTCCTTTGATGTATTGACTTCTCAATGAAACTGCAAACTTGAAGAATACCAAGAAAATGAAACACCTGGGGAAATTTCTCCCCCAAGTCAAACAACCATCAAGTTATTATGTTGGTTATTCTGCTCTGATCATAACCCTGGGTCTACACACACACACACACACACGTGCACACATGCATACAAAGTATACCCACTATTTGACCACATTTACCCCAATATACTGTCAAAGGCAGCTGCTGGAATGAAGTTAAATCCTATTGAAATCAACAGAGTCCTTAGGAAAGGCAACGTTGGGATGCTGATTTCATCACAATTTTACCTGCCTGTACTTTTCCCAGGAAGTTCAGGAACCTTGAACAGCCGTAGAAATTCAAGTCATCAGAAAGCAAACAGAGGCAGCTCCTCCCCTGCAAATCGAATTCCCTAGCAGGGCTTCTGCATCCGCCTTAGCATAAGCGGGTGGCACCTTAATCTGCAGTGAACTGACTGTGGCCCCTTTTCTTCTGTTTCATTCATTTGGGAAACTTGATCCCTTTTCCTCCAGGTCAGGCACCAGACTGCCATCATCATCCACAATTATGTCATTTCTCTCTAGTCTTCGATAATTACCAATGCTTCACATAGCTTACTCATTTCTTCTCCCGCAAACATCCAAAAGGAGGTCATTTTCCATTTTACAGTCCTGCATGGGTGGATCTTAAAATCTTTCAAACCCAAAGAATTAAGATGCTGTTTCCAGGGGCTGGAGCGGTGGCTCAGTAGAGAAGCACTTGCCTGGCATGCACAACGACTCAGGTTCGAACCCTGGCACATACACAGCAAAGTGTCAGAAAAACAAAAGCCAGATGAAAAGATAAATAAAATCGATTCTCTCTTTTTAAAAAGATGCTGTTTCCAGCTTCCCTCAGAGGTAGTGTCAGAGTTTTCACTCAGGACTCTGTGAGACCAAACAATGCTCAATGCTCATATTTTACTAACATTTTGAATTTAAAAATGTTCTTCTTTTTTCCTTTAAACTAAGAATGTGTTGATGTCAATCATGGGATGGATTAGAAAAATCAGGAGAGACCTAAGGCAAGCAGCAACTGCTTACCTCTAGCCCATTTCTAAAAGCCCTACCAGATCTTGCCCATGTTCAAGAAAATCCAGAAATGTGGGTTTTTATGTGCAGTTTCTCAATTTTTTCAATCAGCAGCTAATTCCGAAGGTTACACAACCAACTTGTAGCAAAGCTACAATTATATCCAGGCCTCCTAGTCTCGTGAAGTTCAAGGAGCCTTGACTCTAAATACACTTGTACACTTGATTCACAACTATTTATTTACTAAACAACTGCTGCATTCAGGAAAGTCATTAAATAAGTGGATGGATGGAACTGAGGGAGAAAACAAAACATAATTCCCAAATTTACAAAATAATTTTTTTTAAAAATTGAGACACAACATTCAATTCATAACTATCATTTTCCTTCCTAAAATAATTTTATTTACCATTGACACGGAATGGAGTCATGTAGTCTGAAAGTTGAAAATAAAACAATCACAGAAATTCTACTGAAGCCAAGGTACCTGCCACTAAGGATGGCCATGACCAAGAATGTGCTGTAGCTTTGGAATCTACA
Source organism: Aplodontia rufa (assembly GCA_004027875.1). Lineage (NCBI taxonomy): Eukaryota > Metazoa > Chordata > Mammalia > Rodentia > Aplodontiidae > Aplodontia > Aplodontia rufa. The sequence continues at coordinate 15,316 of PVKS010008715.1, read as the reverse complement.
GGTAAAAACCTTTCTTGATTTATTTAAAAACAACCTCCTTTCCTCTCTGCACTCTTGGGAACATGGAGTACATTTCTGTAGCATTTCTACCAGGATGGTAATTAGAATAGCTGAGAAATGCCATCAACAGCAAAAGTAAAATTAGCCTTTACTTGTAAAATCTCTCCTGGGGAAATGCTGGTGGCTCCTATCTCTAGCAAGTGTGGTAATGGGCTTGCTGTGTCCTCCAAAATCAAGCAAATCACCCCAAGGGCAGCAGCTCAACACAACGCACCAGCACATCAGACAGGTCCAATACATCTACTTTGCCTGCTTTGACCACACCTGCCTTACTCTGGCCCCATTCCCCCATCAAGCTGTGCACAAGTCATATGATAATATTGATTTGCTACTGGGACACTCTTAATTCCCCTGAAATGTCTTAATAGCTTACTTAGTGTCATGGCATATTTCAACCAACGTGACCTTTTAAAAAAAGAGAGAGAGAGAGAGAGAGAGAGAGAGAAAATAAAAGAGAGAGAGAGAATCAATTTTATTTAGTTTTTCATGTGGCTTTTCTTGCTCTGACACTTCTTTGTGTACGTGGTGCTGGGGCTTAAACCCATGACATCGCACATTCCAAGCAAGTGCCATAACTGCTGAGCCACTATTCTAGCCCCCAACATGACCCTCTGGGACAATTTTATTCAGTATGATGAAACAGTTATGCCCAGAGAAAGCCAGTGATTTGACAGAAGGCACATTCAGTTTAGTGTCAAACCTAGGGTTAGATTAACTCCTACTTTGGGACTTCCTCTTTTTTGTTAAACCAAGCAATCTCCCTGGGTTTAAAGTTATTTCTACTTTGCAACTACTAACATCTCTATCTGGACCTTTTCTGACCACTACCCTGGGTGTGAGGAAAAGAAACCTCAACTTCTGCCCAAGGCTCACATCTTGGTCTCCCTCTTCCTCCAGTCTTTGTTCCACCAATAACACCCTGTCTCCTCTAATGGCCCTCTCTACAAGTGAAAAATATGGTCAAGTATGTCATATATACTAGGCAGGGGGAGATTTCCTGAACTATGCATCCTCTCCAATTACCGCTCCTCCAAGCCAAGCTCCTTGAAAAAAGATTACAAACATCAACATTACCCCTTCCAACCAACTGCATGCCAACATCCACCCTAACCATCTCCATGACGGTCATTTGGTCATCATCTCCTTTGACCTTTTAGGAGATCACCAAGGAGCTCTCCTGTGGAAAATTGGCTGACATATCTAAAGGTCAGTGGAGAGATCTGGGTTATAGAATTTGATTTGGGGAACCATTCCTTTGGTACCAACTACAAAAGGGTCATTGCAAGAGCTTTTCCTGGACGGAGAGGCAGAATATGGATTCAGTAGGCCAAGAGGAGCAAAATCACCAATAATTTCACAAAATTTCATCAGTCAAACATCTCTGAGTCCTCATGATTCTAGCTGATTGGATTAGCATGGGTGGCTAGCTAGACCCAGAAGCCATTCATCTTTCTTTGGGCAACTTGAGTTTGCTTTACAGAAGATTCAGACAACAGTATTTACCAAGAAGTCACCCTCAATTTTTCTTCTGTTTCACCTATGATGATATAGAAATGTATAGCTTCCAGCTTATGCCGTGGTAGATATTTCAATGTGAGTCTTGTTTTGTTTTGTTTTTTAGCATGAGAAACATCTGGCCATGGCCCAGATTTTTCCAGGGCGGGCATCTGCAAATCAACATGGACTGGTTTTGATTCACCTACAGGAGTTAATATCTCAGTCAAGAAAACTCTCCTATTCATTCCTTAAAAGCTCATCTGAACTTAGTTTCAGGAAAGGGATATTCTAATTCCATTGACTCTGTAAAGGAGAAACAATAGGACAACAAGGAAAAACTTCCCAGGATTGTGGTATAGCATCTCCTTAGCATGTAATAGTACATATAATGGCTAATATAATGGTGACATTTTAAACATTTTAGAGATATTTCTCTCCCTCTCTCTCTCTCTCTCTTCCTCTCTCTCTGTCTCTCTCTCATCTTCTCTCAAACACATGCATGAACATGTGCACACACACACACACACACACCAGGAAAAGCATCTCAAACCCAAAGCTTCTGTCAGGTCTGCAAATACCTTTCCCTTTTGACCGTCAGCATATTGACAGTGAACTCTTCAACTCATCATTCCACTGCCCCAAGGCAGTCCCAGAGGAATTTGCAGAGCTAAGAACACAGTAAGCTGCACAGAAGCGAAATACAGTTTTCCTTATGTTTGTCTCCTCATAATGTTATGCACCATGCTAACTTCTGGTTCAGAAAACAAAATCCTTTAGGAAAATGTGACCTTTATGAGCCAATTTGTTTTTCTCCTCTTCAAATATTAAAGTGCAATATTTGGAGTGCTAATTCTGCCCTATGTTCATCCCTATGCTTTTTAAAATAAGTCTCCAATTATTTCTCTTCTCTGGACCACTCTTTCCATTGAGAACTTGGACTCCCCACTCCCCAGATCGCCCCCACCTTCTGGCCTTCTGAATATTAGTCTCTCCTCAGGACTATCTTTAATACCTCCTTCTCTTTATGAAGCTTTCCCTCTGTCTTGTTTCTCTGTGCTCCTAAAGCACCACAGCTACACTCCCAGCACTTTTTATGCTTTGTTTTGAGATAGGACCTCACTAAGTCACCAAGGCTGGCTTCAAACTCATGATCCTCTTGCTTCCACCTCCCAAGTCACTGGGATTACAGGCATGCACCACCAACCCTCGCTACTCTACTCTCTTTAATTGGTCTACATATACAGCATTTTCCCCAAAAATGAAATTATATTTTCATTGCAAGGGCTGGGATGTACTCATTTTTGTAACCACAAAGATTCTAACAAGAGAGCTCTAAGTAGTCAAGGCTCTATCAATCAAGATGCATCAGGCATTAGTAACAAAATCAACAAAATCTCTACCTGAATTGGCTTCTAGAAGTTGTAGGAAATACAGAGGTAGACAGGCTTCACGTCGCATGCAATCAAGACCACTTCCAAGGATCTGCCCTTTTCTCAACTCTCTGTTCTTTCATGTGATGGCTTTGTCCTCACACTGACTTCCTTTACAGTTATCCTTGTATGTTTTAGATATTTATTCATGCTAGCATGGTGCTAAATATTTTTAAATGAAACCCCTCACTTAATCCAATTAAATTTATATCCAGTTAAATGTATGCCTAATATAGGTACTATTACAACCTCTATACAGGTAAAGAAATTCAGAGAGTAAGCTGACCAAAGCCCAACAGTTGGAAATGGAACCCAGGTAATCCATCTAAATGTTGGTTCTCTCAAGGACCATTAAAAACAACCAAGCACACCTGTAATCCCAGCAACTCAGGAGGTTGAGTCAGGAGAATCGCAAGTTTGAGGCCAGCCTTAGCAACTTAGCAAGAACCTGTCTCAAAATAAAAACATAAAAAGAGCTGAGGATGTAGCTCAGTGGTAGAGTGTCCCTGTTTTTAATCTCCATCACTGGGTGGGGGCTAGGAAGATAATCAAATAGGAACTAAGGAAACTGGCCCCACCTACACCACTCTTTTCATAGAAAATCTTTGAACAGGCAGCCCATCAGACAGAAAGGGAAAATCTGGGACTGTTGGGACATTCCTACAGTGAGGGTAAGAAAAGCCTAAAAAGGGTTGAGAAGGTATTGAAGACTGGCGCCAATTTGAGACTTTCTTGTTGAAGTTCACCAGAAGTACTGAATGAGACTTGAAAAGGGAACGACGTTCTCATACGTAGTTTAAGTTGTTTAATGCAGAGTCCATGCCTGTCCAAAGACCCCCTTGTACACACAGGGTTAGCCACTACACAATACAGTTGACTTTTATTTTGGCTTTGGAGTTAGACTGCTTCAATTCAACCACAATTCTGCCACTTGCTAACTATAATAAATGCCTTTCCCTCTGAGCCTTATCTTGCTTGTAATTTTTTTTTAAAGAGAGAGAGGGAGAGGGACAGTGAGAGAGACAGAGAAAGAGAGAAACAACTTTATTTCGTTTTTCACATGGCCTTCATTGCTCCAACACTTAGTTGTGTACATGGTGCTGGGGTTTGAACCCGGGTCCTCGCGCTTGCCAGGCAAGCACCGAAACCACTGAGCAACCACTCCAGCCCCTAATTTTTTTTTTTTTAATGGGGCTGCCATGCATGGTGGCACATGCTTGTAATCCCAGCAATTCAGGAGACTGAGGAAGGAGGAAGGTAAGTTCAAAGCCAGCCTTAGGAACTTAGCAAGGCCCTAAACAATTTAGAGATCCTCTCTGAGTCTGGAGATGTTGCTGGAGATGTTGCTCAGTGGTTAAGCACCCCTGGGTTCAATCCCTGGTACAAAAGAGAAAGAGAGAGGGAGAGAGAATGAGGCTAGTACTAACAGGATCTACTTCACAGGATCATCATGTGGATTCAATAAGATATCATATAAGAGACCTTTGGTACAGTGGTTGGCACCCAATAAACACTCTTGCTTAAAATTATTTTTTTTAATGAGAGAGGGAGAGAGTGAGAGATAGAGAAAGAGAGAATCCATTTTATGTACTTTTCCATCTGGCTTTCGTTTCTCTCACACTTAGTTGTGTATATGCTGCTGGGGGTTGAACCCAGTCCTTGCACATGCCAGGCAAGCACTCCAACCACTGAGCCACCACTCCAGCCCTAAGTATTTCATTTAGGGTATATGTGGAAAATGCTTTGCAAGAATCATTTTTATTCTTACTTATCAAGGAATGTAATGTGGTCGTGTGGGTATGCAAAATGGGAAAGGGATTCACAGACTCTACCTTCTTGCCTGAGAGAGGAGTAGCCCAGAAAGTATCCTAACCCCACCCCTCAACCTAACCCCTTCAGGAAGCTCTACCCTGGCTGGATATTGATTATATGCTGTGCCCATTCTCCTGGACTCTGGCTAGACTTCTACAGGAGATACAGAAAGCCTCAGTGACCCTTCCAGAACAGTAAATAAATTGGGCAAGAAGTTTCCTTCTTAGAGCAAAGCTCAGGCTCAGGGAAATTCCAAGATACTTGCCAACTGCCCATCAAAAAGGAGGTATGTTGGGGCTGAGGCAGTGGCTCAGCAGCTATGGTGCTTGTCTGGCATGCTTGAGTACATGGGTTTAAACCCCAGCACCATGTACACAACTAAGAGTCAGAGCAATGAAAGTCACATAAAAAAACTAAATAAAACTGTCTTTCTCTCTCTCTCTCCCCCCTCCCTCTCTCTCTCTCTGTCCCTCTCTCTTTAAAAAAAAAAAAAAACAAAAAGGTATATCACTACTGTGTTCCTCATCTACTGTGAAGATAGGAAAAGGAAATGAGTCTCCAGTAATTTTCATGAGATGATAAGGGATAGAAAAACAAAGGCTTCCTATGCTTCTTTAGAGCCTTCTCCAACACGTAACTGGGAGCACAACAGATAATCAATTAACCTTTACTTGATAACTCACCAAAATCCTTTGCCCCTTGTTCTATCACAAATTGACTGGAGCATAAATGAACTTGTAGTATTAGATTTCACTCATAATTACAAAGACGTGAAATAGACTTGTTTGAGGTGAACTGGGAATGTTGACATCCATGGATGAAAATGGTGAAATAAAAGTTCCTAATGAAAATATTTAAATATGTACTTTATTATGACAACAACACTGTGAAAACTCTTTCAAGGAATCTTATTCCTGAAGGTGGGCTAAAATCTACCTATAGTAAATTGTACCTGAATGCATTCAGTGACTCCAGTACAGTCCATCAAAAGTTTCCACCTTCCCAACTATCATCAAAATCCCAGCACATGCTTCCTGCTTCCCAGCATAAATTAAATAGCAGTGAGCTGAAAACATGGTATCTCATAATACCAAAAGCTCACGCACTGCAGTAACTACTAGGAACTACTTACTCCTGATTCATGTGCAAAATTAATATTAAACAGCAATAGACAGATTCTGGATTAAATACGCTTAGATGCCCTTGCAGTTCAGAGTAGGGATAAGGAAGTAAAACATTATGTACAATTCAGCCTAAGCACATTGTTTCTAGGGAAAATTATGACATTTTCATTGTTTTCTCAAAACATCCATGGTTTCCAATAGTTAAAAATCACACACACTGGGGCTGGAGCAGAGGCTTAGCAGTACCACACTTGTCTGGCAGTGCAAGGACCGAGGTTCAAATTCCAGCACCACGTACACAACTTAGTGTTGTGAAACAAAGACCAGATGGAAAAATAAAGTTGATTCTCTCTTTTTCTCTCTTCCTCTATTAAAAAAAATCACAGACTCAAGTTTAAATTTTTTGAGAAGGCAAATTTGATTTATTATTTGCTACATTTCTAAATCTGGTCATTGGGTGCATTGCCAACTTATTTCTACTGCTCTTAGGATTCATGGAAGAATTTTTATTTTATTTCACAAGGATATTCCATAAAGCTTTTCTAAGGAACAAATCAGTTAATTTTAATTTCTTTCTATTCCTTCTCAGAAAATATATATGCAAGAGCAAATCGTTTTTAAAATGCAAGGTTCTATACCTTAAAATAGAAGACATCAAATTTTAACATAACTAGTGCTAAAAGTTTGCTGATCCTATCTAACACCAAAATCCCATGCACTCTGAAGACCCAATTTGTCATTCAAACTAAGGAAGTTTACAGGAAGTGGAGAATTTTTTAAATTTCACAAAGGATGCAAACTGACATTATAAAAAAAAGAACTATGTGGGTCTACTAAGATATGACAGCAGAAATTGAACATGCTGTCAGTCAATATTGATGGATATGGAAAATTACCAGAAATCACTCATGTGAGCCAGACAGCAAACCCTCTCCTCACTGTTTTGAAGTCTACTGACTGTGACCCTTATCAAAAACTATTGACTCTGGGCCCCTATCAGAAAAATCAAACTCTACCAAAATTCCTGTTTTAACCAAAAAATTTTAACCTTGGCCCCATCGCCCCTCATTCCCTCTATATCTACCCCAGGCTGTAAGTTGCGGGAAGGGGGTCCCAGACTCCACTGGGCCCCATTCCACAATTTTCTCCTAATAAATCTGTGTTACTGTTGAGCCACAACTCTCCTCTCTCTTTCTTTCATTCACCTCTGTCTTTACACATAAAACTTCTGGAAATTTTCTAGTGGACACAGTCAAGAAGAGGTAGGGATTGGCAAGATGGGTGTGAATGCCAAGAGATTCCAGGAGCCAACTGAAGCTGCTATGGAAATAGCTATAGACAGAAGCAACAGAAGCTAAATTTCCAAACTCTAAAGCCTTACTTGGTTGATCTTGGTCTTCCTAATTACTGGAAGGCAAACTTCCAATTTGTTGCACATTTTTCCCAACAACAGCTGTCATTTCCTCGTCAGCATCTTACCCACAGACTCCTTTGTAGAGAATCTGCTCACTGTGCCCATTTCCCAGACAGACCCATGTATAGCTCTGCTGAGGGCATGTGGGTCCCCAGACTCACTCCGTTGGCCACAACTGACTGGACCTAGAATAGACTCTGGATTCAAGCTGGGCCAGTCAGACTTCTTGTTCTTTGGATTTAAAATTTAAAAGTAACTTTAAAAGGCAGACCCTGTTAGACACTTGTATAGAGAACACAAATACGTTTTCTTTGACTGGTTACTTCCTCACAAGAGATATATAAAAACATATATGAGAGACAGAGATAAGAGAAAGAGAGAAACTGACTTTGTTTTCCTGATCATCTTCCAATTAACCCCTGATTCCAGCCCCTCATGATACCTGGCTACTTTCCCTACTCTCATGGTCTAGGAAAACTCCTTCTATGTCCCCAGGAAATCCCCCCTTCTTTTTTCCTTCAGCTTGAATGGTTTTCTGCTGTTTGCAACCACATTGTCCCTTAAATAAGAGATGACTGAATGAATTAGTCTAGGAATGGTCTAGATTCTCAAAGAAAATAAAAGAAAGGATTTCATAGGAGATAACTACTGGGAGAAGCAGAAAACAGGAGGGCTGGGACCCAACAGGAGAGAATCTGATTTTCAGACACAAGACTAGGTGTGATCACTCCAGTAAAGTCAGAAACCACCCGAAGAGGAAGTTGAGAGGTGTCAATTGAGAGACTCCTGCACCAGGATGCAGGCAAGGTACCCACAAGTTCTTGAAGACAAAAGCAAGATCAGGGAGAGTTCTATTTGGATTAGTGAGACTATCCTCATTAAAGTCCATTAACTCAAGGTGGAGAGGTGGCTTCAGCAGTAGAGCATTTGCCTGGCATGCACAAGGATCCAGGTTTAATCACCAGCACAACTAGTGGAGGGAAAAAAAAAAAAAGAAAAGAAAGAAATTGACTCACTCTCTAAAAATAAAAAATCCAATAACCCAAAATAAAGAGCTGTTCCATCCCTGAAGCTTTGTTCTTGTTGATCCACAATATCTGTCCATCATAATCATCTGAAAGGATCTGCCAGGCCCTGATTACCATCCTGAGAGGTAATCACTCCCATTCCTCTGCCACCAATGGTTTAAATTTTTAAATGTCCTGGAGTTGTTTCCTGCTATCCTTCTGGATGGGTTTCCAAGGTAGCAGTGTTCCCTAGGTATTCTCTACTCATTTACTTGATCAGGATTAATTTGCTGCTCCACACCACTAGCTCCCTTCCTCATTCTTGCTCTCCCCATCCTTTCTGTAGACCTCTTCAATTGGCCTAAAGATGCTGTCAGGGAGCACACTGCTAATACCATGGTCTATTAGGACAGCACTACACTCCTCAGTTGTCAAATAAGTCAGCTCTTTTCCTCTCCCTGACAAAGGGAAGAGCATAATATTAGAGCTAGGCATTCCTGATTTCAAATCCCAGTTCTATCTAACAGTGAGGTCTCGGGCAGCCCACTTCATCTCTCTACCTTGTTTCTTATCCATAAAATGAGATGCCACATACATTGCAGGACTGTTGAGCTCACACAGGACAGGACATTAGCAAATTCCTGGAACAAAAAGGGTGCTTGAAATGCTTATTTCCCCTTCCTTTCGATATCAATGTCAGATGTAGACCAAAAAAAAAAAAAATCATAAAAATCAGTGGAAACACACAGAAATTTTAATTTTAAAAGAGATTTCATTTCCTTAATGAGTTGTTCATTTCCTTACACCTATTTCATCAAGTATCTACTTCAAAAAAAGTCAAGAATCATAATTACTAGTCCAACCTAAGACTGAAAAAAAGAGAGGAAAGAAAAAACATTGTTGACGATTCTTTTCCCCACAATGAAGAATTGGGTATTAACTTTTAGATTATAATTTTTACAAAACTACATACATCTTCATCATCATTTCACAAAGAAAAGCACTGAGCGAAGGAAAAAATGTAATGAAAACTGAAGATGGAGTAAACATCAGGATAACTCAGTTTTTCAGCCTTGTATGCATTAACATTCTGGCCCATAATGCAGGAGGCTGTCCTGTTCTATTTCCTCCCACATTTTTTATTGATGCATTATAGTTGTATTTAATGGTGGGATGTGTTGTTACATTTTCATATATGCACACAATATAACAATATAATTTGGCCAACATCCTTCCCCAGCACTTCCCCTCTCCATCTCCCTCACCTCCTCCAACCCCCTGGTTCCTTTCCTCTACTAATCTTCCTTTGAATTTTTTTTTTACTTTTCCAGTTTTTGTTGATTGCATGTGAATTATTTAGCATCTTAGAGATGCATAATATGCTTTCTTTAACCCCTCCTTCTCCCTCCTCCTTTGCCCATCTCATCCTTCCTCCCCTCTCCCCTCCTTTTCCTCCTTTAGCGATTAATTTGTATTTGAATGGTTCTTTACATAATCTTGTCCTTCCCTCACACTTTCCTTCATTTTACTCTAGCTTCCACAAAAGTGAAAGAAGAGTTTCTGAGTTGGCTAATTTCACTTAGCTGGATACTCTTTAGGGTTTTTAAAGGCATCAGACCTCTATCCACTAAAAGTGAGCAACAAACTTCCCTCCTCCCCCAAATTGTAACAGTTAAAAATGTCTCCAGACACTTCCAGATGTCCCCAGGGAGGAGGAGAGTGCTAAATCACCCCAGTTGAGAACCACCAAGCTAACTTGATCAATGATCAATGTAGATAGCCAAATCAGACAGTTGGAACCCAGCCGTGGTTTCTAAGATGGGAAGTAGCTGCCTTGCTCTTTAAGTCTTCTCTCTAGACCTTTCCTATTGGAAAACAAAATGGCTGTGCAGCGCTTCCAAGATACAACCAAATGTTGGCTTCACAGAGAAACAGAGAAGAAATCGCACATGCCAGAACTGCTTGTCAGGCTGCCCCAGCTCCTGGCCGCATGCCCACATTCTGCTGAAAAACCCACTTCCCAAACTTTTAAAATTGCTTTCTGCAGCTTTCAGAATCTGACCTTTAAAGCAGCTTTATCTGTGGGGGGGGGGGTGTGCGCAAAATAGATTTATAATTTTCTATACTCCTGCAAAGTCAAATGACGTATTGAGTCCAAATGCCAACTGGAGGTGGTAGGAATTTGCACACAGATGTCAACAGACTCCATCACAACAACCAAAGGGCTCCACCTGCAACTAATTATAGAAACTGAACTTGTACTCCGGCCAGAAGAGAACCTACCCCATCTGCGTTGACCAATAAAATCATCCTGTGACTTTCCTCCTATCAACATAGACTTGCATCTTAAAATTCTGAGAATGTCTATAAGGAATTTTATTAGGAATGAATGTTTTGAGGGTGACCACTCCGCCTGTCCTCTTCTCCCTAAGCTTGGTTTCAATAAGTACTTTTGGCAGGGTGAGACTAAAATTATCTATTCATTGAAGTAGTCTGACATGTTTTCTTTGGTTGCTTGAATGCAATTGTGATCCTATCACCCAAATCAAGTGATCCAGAAAGAAAAGGAGAGGTGGAAATCATTTAGATCTCCCAGGGTCTAGCATACAAGAATGTTTCCTTTCCTTCCATTAGCTAAGTCTTCCAGAAGAACACTTGGGAACGAAAATCTGTAAAGCTAGCTACTAATGTGGTACATATGGCTGATTCTAGGGCTGACTGCAAGAGATTATTGAGGCAAAAACCAGCTGACGTCTGTGACAAAGACGTATAGCTCACTTCAAATCATTCTCTTACATTCTAGCAAACAAAGAAACCAATTGCCGGCTCTGTGCCACTTCATCTATCTTCAGGACCAAAGAAGTTCTCACCTATCTACAAAAGGCATTTAAATTTTTAGTTCTGTCTAAGCAGGCCCTTGCCTAAGTCTAGTCCAAAGTTGTTCCAGCCTTCTAGAAAGGGAAACAAAAGATATATCTGAAGAGCTAGGAAAGACAGCTTGAGATGAAGAAGATGTTTTGTTGTTGTCATTATTGCTGTTCTGCTAAGAAATGACATTCCAAGGGCCTGGCAGTGGCTCCTCTGTAGAGCACTTGCTTGGCATGTTCAAGGCCCCAGGCTTGAACCCCAGCACCACATATACAACTAAGTGTCAGAAAAACAAAAATCAGATGAAAAAAATAAATAAAACTGACTTTCTTTCTCTCTCTCACTTTAAAAAAAAAATGGCATTCCAGATATTTGTGGTGTTGAACTGCTTTATACTCTCCAGTTCTAAACCCATGTGCCTATTTAACATCAGGGAAGCACTCACACAAATACACTTTGACTCAGAATCAAAATGGAAACAACTTGCACTCAGATGCGACATATGATTGAATAGAATGTCCAACCAACAGTGACTTCCACAGCTAGGAATTTGTTTTCTCACATGACTACAAGTCTGGAGGCAGGCCACTTCTGGTGCTGGAGCAACTGCTCAGAGATGGCAGGGCGTGTGTCTCTGTGCTGCTCTTGGCCTTTATTTCATGCTTTCAATATGGCTGACACAGCTCCAGGCATCACGGCAACACTCAAGAGAGGAAGGAGCCAGGAGGAGCATTGTTGGTGATATTTATTCCTTTTATCAGAAAAACAAAAACCTTTGCAGATTCTCCCAGATTTCTACTTGGATTTCCTTAGGCAAATACGTGAGAAAGAAGAAAATGCCTGAAACTGAGCCATTAATTTGGAGCCATCAGGACTTTGGAAGGCCCAGCCACAGAAGGAAACTTTGACACTGAAATTGCTCATGCACCCTCACAGGTCTCCTTTAATATCCTGCTTCCAGAGCTGCTCCTGAAGCACAACAGCCTTTACAAAGCACGCCTTAAGCCCTTCACCCTAATACTTACAGTTTGTTACAAACAGGACAGTTCATGCACATATCCCTGTGCTCCCTCTCTGCCTTGGCTCCCTCTCAGCACTGACTTTGGACTTGGCCACATGACATGTTTTGGTCAACAGAAGGTTAGTGGACATGGTATAAACATAAGCTTTAAACATGTTTGTGGGGATTGATTGGTTGGATACTTGGCATCCATGATCTACTATAAGAAGATGGATCACTGAATAGCTTCCAGCCTAAAAAGAACGTAGACACATATGGAATATATGTAAACCCAGCCCTCAGCCTGGTGCCCACAGTCCAGAGACCAAGTGGCAGCCACCCTGGAAAACATATAAGGGAGAGATCAACGCTTGCCTTTTTAAGCCAATAAGTTTGGGAATGGTGTGACACACAGCATCACTGCACAACAGCTCTCTAACACACAGATGCTTAGTTTAAGATAAAATTCTATGGTAAAGTAAAATTGGGAAATTGCAGAACAGAGCAAATTTAGTGTACATCATTTAACTTCAAGTGTTCGAGCATTTTGCATAGTGATGCATTCCGTTAATTTATGAGGATTACCATAACAAAGTACCAGAAGTTGGGTGGTTTCAACAACATGCTTTTATTACCTTATATTTCAGGAGCCATGAAGTCTATGACCAAGGTGTCAGCAGGGTTGTTGTTTCTAAGAGGTGTGAGGGAAGGATCTATTACAGTCTCCGTCACCTTCTCCCAGTGTGTCTCCATGTCACCGTCCTTCTATGCATGCCTATGTCCAAATCGCCTCTCTCCATAAGCACACCAATCAGACTGGATTAAAGCCCATGCTGAAAGCTTCATTTTTAACTTGATTAACTCTCTAAAGACCCTATCTCCAAATAAGGTCACATTCTGAAATACTAGGCATTAGAAATCCAATATATCTTTTCTTTTTGGGGCGGTAGGCGGAGAGAAGAGGACACAATTCAACCCAGAACATATGCATTATGAATTTTCAGGAGAAACATTTCCAATAGGTGCATCTTTAATGTATCTGACCAGATAATCCCCTTTGGAAAATGTCACTTCCTTGGACACACTTTGGAAATACTGGCTTTGAGGGATCCATGGTTTTTCCGACTTACAGAAAGAAAGGAGCCTGAGTGAAGCTTTCAGTTTAAGTCAGGTACATCTGAGTCATGCATACATGTCTTAGCCCATTTTTTGTTGCTATAACAAAATACTGGAGGCTATGTATGTTATAAAGAAAAAGTAGGTCTAATTAGCTTACAGTTCTGAAGATCCAAAAGCATGGTACCTGCAACTTTTCAGTTTCTAATGAGGGCCCCATTACAGATGGCAACACATGGCAGGAACATGTGCAAAAGTGATGAGTGGGTACATGCAGAAAAAACCAAAACAGCAGGGGAAAACTTGGTTTATAACAACCTGCTCTCATGGTAACTAATCCAGTCCCTTGAGATCCAATTCTCTTCTATGAAACCTAATCCAGTCCCAACAGCCTCAACCCAGTTATTGAAAAAGACATTAATCCTTTCCTGAGGGTAGAAGCTCCATGACCTAATTATCTCTTAAGGATCCCACCTTTTCTCAACATAGTTACATTAGGGACCAACTTTGCAGCACCTGAACTTTTAGGGGACAAATCACATCCAAACCATAGTGACATCTGCATCTCACCTACAACCTGATGGGACCAAGCACTCCTGAGCTCCATCCCCGATTCCTCAGAGTGACTATGGTTAAATTTATCTGCCATGCAGTTGCATTGCCACCTTCTAGATGAGGTAAAATGAATTTTATCACTCACTTCACTCACTATAACTTATCATATCTCGATACTCACAATAGAAGGAGCATTTTAAAAGAAGAAAGCTGGAAGATTCTTGTCAAAATGACCTTGTTGTTATAAAAATTAAAGAAAAAATAATAATAAGGGAAACACAGAAATGTGATCCCTCTCAACCTTTTCAAGTTTCAAAATATGAATTAATATATGTTGAAACTGAGTCAAAAATTCATATTAAGGGTCTGGAGCAGTGGCTCAGTGGTTGGAACGCTTGCCTGACAAGTGCAAGGACCTGGGTTCAAACCCCAGCACCACATATACAACTAAGTGTCAGAGAAACAAAGGCCAGATGAAAAAATAAAATTGACTTTCTCTTTCTCTCACACTCTCCCTCTCTCTTTAAAAAAATCCATATTAATATCAATTTAGAATAGATTCTTTCCTATTGTGTTAAGCCAGAAATAGAAATTATCACATAACTATTGCTTAAAAGCTGTAACATTCCCCAGACAGGTTTACTTACATTTCTTGGGTTACATTTCCCAATGACCTTGTCCCACTTCTGTACAAGATGAGTAAATATTAGATCTAGCACAGTCTCCTAGAGTGTGATACTATTTATATTCATGCAGAGCCTTGGCTAACCACGCATAGCCTAGGAAAATGTCTGAAAATTATTGTCTACCTAATGTGGAAAAAAAATCCATAAAAATACAAAGTTAATAGTTACACAAAATATCCAGGAATATGAAAAGTCAAAACTTCTATGCAATACAGATCCATATGAACTTTCTGTTTATTTGTTGAGAAGGGCATCTCACTACATTGCTCAGGCTTATCTCAAAATCATGGGTTCAAGTGAACCTCCAGCCTCAGCCTCCCAAGTCACTGGAAATACAGGTACATACCACCATGCCCAGTCTCTTATGAACTTCCTGTAAATTTATTCTCTATTGTGTTTTCTGTCTGATCTTCGCTATACTGGTAAACAGAATGGAGCTGTAAAGAAAAGACAAATCTATATTCTTTTAAAGAAAATTAGGATATTTTATTTTCTTATTGACACGTCAAGAATCTCCCCTGCAGGGCTGGAGCAATGGGTTAGGGTTGGGGCGCTTGCCTGGCATGTGTGAGGATCTGGGTTCAAACCCAGGAACCATGTAAACAGCTTAGTGTCAGGAAAGTGAAGGCCAGATGAAAAAAAAATGTTGATTTTTTCTTTTTCTCTCTTTCTCCTTTCTCTTAAAAGAAGAATGAGAAGAGGAGGAGGAGGAAGAGGAGGGGGAGGGAGAAGAGGAGGGGGAGGGGG